>CALNHX010003526.1:0-147833 GCA_940337035.1 Agriotes lineatus | reverse complement strand
AAAACATATTGCTATATTCTATCGTGTGTTCCAAAAAAAAGTCATTTGCAGCATGCCATAATCAAATTGAAGTTTGCCGTAACTTGAGATATACCCATTGATGCAAATGAACTACCATAAGTCAGCGAGAAGTAAATTACATCTTGACCTTGAACTATTTTTCTAAAGATATACAAAACACTTAACAAAAACAATTTTTATTCACGTTATGATTATTACACTCGCAGTTGTTGTGTGAATGCCATGTTATTTTCCTTTTTGCTTGATACAATTAAACTTAATGCAGTGTAAACTTTTGCCTGTCACAGTGACAGATGTTTTCATAAACAAAATGCAATCTGACATTCGCCTACAGACTTAAATTAAGACATGACTAGATTTACTATCTTTCTTTCCAGGACCTACCATAAATGAGTTTTTTTTTTTGGAGCACACGATATAATGCACGTAGTACATATTAGCACTTGGACAAATAATTATTTTAATTAAATAATTCAAACAAGCTATAATGCACATAGACCCAAATTCAGAACTTAAGACTCGAAGTTTTGGAGCAAGACCCTGAATTCCGGCTTTAGTCTTGGCCTTGTATGGTTTCATAAATTAAATTCACAACGTTTTCGTCTGACCGATCATTAGTTTTATGATCATACATATGAACGGTGAATTTTTTTATCATATCATCAGTAGGTTTAAATGTTACACACGTTAGGTCATCAATTTTTAAGAAATATCTAGTCATCATAATGCTTTGCATAATTTCAAGGGAAAGAGAGTTTCTCAAGTGACTCTTTATCACATTATAAATCGAAAACGCCCTTTCTACGGTGGCATTTGATATAGGTAGTGAAAGCAGTGACAAAGCCAGAGCCCCTATATTTTTAAATCTTGGGTTACCAGCACTGTCTTCATCATTATATACATCACACCAAAATTCAACCAGATCGTTTGTTTCGCGCCATACTTTGTTAGGAATATTTTCCCACTCTTGTTGGCACGAGTCCTCAGAAAAACGGTCGAATAACTTAACTATATTAACAATATTTGGTTTCTGCTGAGAAGTTGCAATTGCGGGAGAGAAAATATGAATATTTTCCAATATTGAAATATTGCTTGGTAGCCTTTTTTGGAGTTCTTTGCAGAATGTCACAATAAACTGCTTGCATCTTTCTCGTATAGATTTAATTTCCTCATATTTTACATTTTTTATCGATTCTTCAAATTCATAACCAAAATAAATGGAATCCGTATGCATAAGATAATTCTCAAAATCAAATTGCACTAAGTGAGAGTCTGTAATTTTTTCGAAATGAGCTGGAACAACAATTTTTTTTAACATACCCTTTAAAAGCAACATCAAATCTTGAAACAGTATAAAAGGAGACACATTTTCTCCCTGGAACAAGAGATTTGTTTTGCATATCACCTGTAACATTGATCTTAAAAATACTAAATACGCTTTATAAGCAGCGCATACCATAATGTCAATTATTTTTTGTGCTGTGTAACATTTGTCATCTCTGCTGGCTTTCTTAAAAAAAGCAAACAGTTCATCCCACTGGTTTAAAACAGTATTTATTGCCCTTTGCCCTTTCGCGCATAAGCCATCTCGTACCTGCTAACTTTGCAATTTTTTTGGGATTCTTATCATGTAATATGGAATACAAATTTCTGTATTCATTTATTCTCTTTGGGCTATGAAAAAAATAGTTGCATATTTCCCTGATCAAAAAATCTAGACATTGCGGAATTTCTTTGCATGCATACTCAGCACAAAGGTGTAATGAGTGGCAGACACACTTTACAATGACTACATCTGGAACAACTGTCTTTAACATAGTTGCAAAAGAATGATTGACTCCAACCATTACACTCGCACCATCCATTCCAACTCCTATTAAATTCTGAATAGGTAAGTTGTCAACAGTTAATTGATCCCGTACAGCATTAAACAAACTTTCAGCATCAGCTTTGCTTACTAAAATTAACCTATAAAAGGTAGTAACAATTTTTCTACGCTTAACAGAAAAATATTTAATCATGCAACAAAGAATCTTATCTGAAGCAACGTCTGTACTCTCGTCAATTATCAAAGAATATTGAGAGTCACTGACATCTTCAATTAGGTTTTGTAACATACAAGGGCTTACAACATTTTTTAATAGCATTGCACATTTAGTGCGGTGTAATTTTAGGTCTAATAAAACTTTTGATTTTTCGTCAAGAGTGGGCAATATCTCTGATAAGTGGTCCACTGTCTTAATCGAAGTATGCTCCGCAATAAACACACTTAACTTGAGCTCTGCAACCTTTTGTTCATCAGATTTCCGGACAGAAAAATTTATAGTTTGGTTTGATTTTGCCTGGACATTCCATTTTACCCTCTCCTCATGTTTTTTGGATTGTCCGTGTTTAATTAAATCCTTCTTGTGGGCTATAAGACCGCACTTGCAATATTTACAGTATGCGTTTTTACTGTCACCAGCAGGATCTGGGGCCACCCAACCTAAAACATATTGTATCAATATTTTGATTAAATGCTAAAATAATGATAGATCTCATTTGAAACGGCATAGACACAGCCCACAATAAAACGTGCTTCTGAAAATTTTGTTGGTCAAAAAGTGTATTACGATACAAGGCATAGTTTTGAGAGTCCGCTTCATAGTGAAATCAAAAATAAAATCTAACCTTTCAAAGCCACATCCAACTCCCATGCTTTGCAGTAAGTCTGTACGTATGCTTTCACTTTGTTTTTCTTCTTTGAATCTGTTGATAGAACGCAAAGTGATTACTAAACACAAAGAAATATTCAAAACACATTACAAACCTTTCCCCATTGCTGATCAGTTCTTGTTCCTTTATTTTAGCATAATCTATAAACTAGGTAACAAAAACAAATCGAAACCACCGAAACGAAACCAATCGTCGCACTCGCCCTAACTTAAAATTTGTCACCGAATTTTACTACGCATGCGCATTGTAGAACTTCCAGCCACATGCGCACACGGCATTCGCGCAGATTTGATATTTGAATGCACACCTGTTGTGCGATAAACTACAACTGAATTACCTAATTATTTGTGATTATGGTTCCGTTCTTCAATTTCGTGCCCGTAATTTTCAAATTAATTCGAAGAATTCTTAGTTGTCATGGCTTAGCTAAAAATCCACCAAGAAGCCTCTAAACGCCAGAAATTACCCCTGGAATTTCCCCTGAAATAAATTTCCCCCCAAAAATCCCCTGGCGACAAAATATTCCCCTAAATTTCGGGGATTTTCCCCTAAGTTGGCAGCACTGGTGAGACAGACAACCAACTCTTCAGTGTATAATGGTGAGCTGTGTACAAGCGCGGCGGCGTCGTCCGGAGTTCGAATTCTCACGCATGCGCACGAGACGCGTTATACTCTAAGTGAGACTATGTCGGCGCCGTAATGTTTTCTGACGTTTTCAGGCCCTACTAGCAATATATGTGTATTATATATATGCCAGTCAACATAGATTTATATCAAATGGTATTCAAAAGAACTACTCTAATATAGAGGGTGTCTCACAATCAATGTTGCTATGTAAAATACCAGCATAACGAATTTTAATTAAACAATTAGATTAATTCCAAAATACTTGAAAATTTATAGATTAATTGTTAGTAAAAATAATAAAGGAAGTACCAAATAAATATTCTACCTTGAAATACCCTTATTAACTAGTATTTTAAAACATTTAAAAATTCTATAATAATAATAATAATAATAATAATCTTTATTCAACAGGTAAAAATACCCAATTACAGAATAAATGTAAAATACAGGTAACAAAATCAAATAGTAGTAGCCGAGAGGCGAGTAGATACAATGGTCTTAAATTTATTCAAACTTAAATTAAAGAATTCAATGTCACTAAAATAAGAATTATATAATTGACACATTAGTATAACAGGACTATTGAAATGATAATTTGTTCTTGGATTTTTAAATGTAAACATCTCTTGATTGCGCGTCTTAACTCACGGAACTCGAAAACAAAATCTTGATAGCAATGCAGGAGCGTAAATTAGATCTCTTAAAATTTTAAACAATGAAATTATTATAGTATACAACCGTCTGTTTCTGAGAGATATGTGCTTTAGCTCCGTCAATAAATCTTTGTAAGATTTTTCATTATAGTTATATGTCCATTAACACGGCAATGCAAAAATTTCTTTTTTGCACTCATGATTTCAAAATTCATATTTCCCGGTCATTCCCGATGCGCCGAAAATGACTTTTCCTGCACCGGGGTGTTTTTTACTTTCCCACAAAAACTATGGCAATTGTGTGTTCCAGGGGCGCTGTAAACGTCAACAAAAGCTAACAGGTGCTAGGATACGTATAAAAATTTAGTAATTTGTGCTGCCAATTCAGTAAAGTTGTAAAACACTAAATAATATTTTTTTAACTTTTTCAAATATTTTGAGTTATTCGTTACAAAAAACATTGTACCTACCTCTTTCGGGAAGAATTTTCCCGAATTCGCAATACATGCAGCACTCCCTTCGGTCGTGCTGCAAACAAAGTGCTCATTCGGGAAAATTAACTTCCCGAACTTGTTAGGTAAATAACTATTTTATTATACCTGCATCAGAATCGCCGTTTAAAGCACGCCTGAGCGTGCGAATACAGGCGATTAAAGCCCGCCGAGCTTTAAAGGTTGTCACGGAAACGACTGAATGCAACAACGGACGTAGACGCGACAAAAACTTAAACAATTCTCGTAACTATAGTAGCAATATTATTATGCCCTTTCGATTTATCACGACAAAAATTATTTCTAAGTTTTTAGTGCTTAATTTATTTCCAGTATTGTAGGTATAATAAAAAATAGCGTAAAGTATGAGTGGATAACTGGTCTTTAAAACACTTGCTCTATTTCGAGCGCTCCGGCTACGCCGTCGCGCTCGAAAACTCGCGCGTGTTTTAAAGACCTTGTTATCCACTCATACTTTAATATACTATTGTACATTTTCAAGTCTATCAATTTGATAGTTAATAGAAAGGATTCCAAATAACAGCACAATACTCCAGTTTGGTCCTCACTAAGCTAGTGAATAGGTTACACAAGGCACTACAATTTGAGAAATCTTGAGTATTTCGAAAGATAAAGCCCAGTTGTCTATAAGATTCCAGTATTATTGTATCTATATGATCATTAAATGACAATTTGGTATCAAATATGATTCCAAGATCTTTGAAACTAAAAACTCTATTTATTGATACGTTATCTAAAGTATAACCAAATTGAAAATCTGACTGCTTTCTGGAATAGGTCATAGTGAAACATTAATTAACGTTAAAAAACAGTTTGTTAGTCTCTGACCATTTACAAATTGCATCTATGTCAGCTTGCAACATCTCACAATCTTGAATATTATAAATCAACTTAAAAACCTTTAAATCATCAGCGTACAAAAGTAATTCGGAAAATTGTATACAGTTAAAAATACCATTTATAAAAATTAAGAATAATAACGGTCCTAAAACTGATCCCTGCGGTACACCCGACGTAGCTACAAAATATTCGGAGCAGGAATTATTGCAGTACACAAATTGCTGACGGTTTGACAAATAGGATTTTATAAATTGAACAAAATTTTGGTGCCCACCCATAACGACAAATTTTTGTAACAAAATATTGTGGTCGACTTTATCAAAGGCTTTTCTAAAGTCTGTATAAGCACAGTCTATAAACTAACCAGTCGTGTCATTCACTGTCGGTATCTTTGATGTTCGTGTCCCCTAAAAATCTACTGCGCGTTGTGCCGGGAGTCGATCTGGGCGGATCTGAGTACGGCGTGCTTTATTTGTATTTGAAAATTAAGGGCACGACATTGAAGAATCGTGTGAACGGAAAATCATTTTTCCAGGTAGAAACATTTAATTAATAATGCACTACTTTTAGCAGTGATGTTTAAAATGCATATACGCGTTGATATCTGTTTAACAATCAAAATGTTTTCTTACAAACGCATTAGTAATGATAACATTTTACATATACTAATCTAAAGAAATATAGCTATTTAAGATACAAGTTGCAAAATGAACACGACGTGCTATCGCTCTTGTGGAAAGTTTCACGTCTAGTGCGTAAAACACGGAGTTTTGCAATGTGTATCTTAATAGATATTTATGCATTAAGGGAGATATGAATATGTTTTTTCCCCGAGGTTGACATGTGTTACAGACCGAGGGCCAACCGAGGGTAAAAAACATGAATATCTTCCGTGGTGCATACAATATTTTATTTACTAGCATATTAGTAACAATAGTATGAAATTTCAAAATGTCATAATGACATTCAAAATTAGAATATTTAAGTAACATCAAGGGTTGCCTCAATGTATGGTTGCTAAGACATGGCCTATAGTTGCATGGTTACCAAGAGTTTGAGGGAGAAAAAATTGGTCAGGTCCCTTGGGAGTTATGAGTAGCTTTTCATATTTTGTTTCTATAACGAAAATGTACAATATCACGTTGCTAGTAAATAAAAGATTTTTTCAACATACGTTTCAAATATCGAGAGATCCAAAAAAAAAACTGTTCCTCACCGGGCTGTGGAAATTCAACGTATGAATAATATGTTGGTGACACTGTACGTCAATGTCAAATTCGAGGTTATCAGGTTAGATTTTCCGTCAGTTTTGACACAAAATGACGCAAATCATAACCTGCTAACCTCGAATTTGACATTGACGTACAGTGTCACCAACGTATTATTCATACGTTGAATTTCCACAGCCCGTTGAGGAACAGTTTTTTTTGGATCTCTCGATAGAACAAATAGGAGAAAAATAATTTCGTTCATGAAATGCGGAATTAGATATGGTAGTAGGCGTCCGTCAGTTACTTGGTTGTTAGGTAGTTTTTCAGATCGTTGTTTAAAAGCAAGATTCGTTTAATATGAACGCGTTATGTATTTAAAAGCCCCAACTAGGCAAAAATGAGCGATTCCGAGTTTCCATCCGATATTGAAGATGCAGCAGAGGCCGCAGTTTCGACGCTTATATCGGAAAAATCAAGATCCGTCTACAATGCAACCTACGAAAAATTCAAGGGATGGTGTGACGAAAAAAATGGACAGCAAGGTGCCGCACACGACTGGTTAGTTTATAGACTGTGGTATGAGTGACGTCAACTTGATTCCCGCTTTCCAAACTATCTAATATAAATTGTGTAAATACAGTTAAATGTGTTTGTGTAGAGCGTTTGGTAATAAATCCATGTTGATTTAGGGCAATCTGACTTGAAATTTGTCGATATAGGCTGTCATGAATTATTGATTCAAACACCTTCCTTAGAGAATACAGAAAGAAGTGAAATAGGACGATAGTTTTCAATATAATTGAGTTTTCCAAAATTATGAATCGGACATATTTTTGCAAGTTTTCATTTTTCAGGAACAGTGTTGGTTGTTATGCTTAAATTAAATATTATACGTAACGGTTTAACAAAAAAATCGCAACAACCTTTTATTACATAAGTTAGCACTCCGTCCGGACCCAGAGATCTGGAATTCTTTAGTTTATTAACAGCAATTTTAATTTCATCTTCCGTAACTTGGTTTAAAGTAACGCATGTATTAATACAGTTCTCGGTCATTTCTGCATTCCCAGGTAAATTTACTGGAGGTGTATAATTATTAGCAAAACATTTTTTAAATCCTTGAACAATCAATTCACTAGATCCTAATACTTCACCTTGAAAAAACATCGCTGCTGACACACCAGAACTTTGTTTTTTCTGTTTAATATAGGTCCAGAAACTTTTAGGATCAGATTTAATATTTTGCTCCTCATTTTTAACATAATTAACATACGCAATATTAGCATTCCGTTTGACAAGAGCTCTGAAACGTTTAAATTGTGTTTCATAAGTAGTATTTTTAAATTTTAAGAACAATCATCTAAATTTGTTTTTCTGTTTGATTAAATTAATTAGCTCAGGTGTGTACCAGCAAGGATATTTTCTTTTAGATTTAATTACTTTTGGAACGGCCTTATCAAAAATACTGTAAATAACATTATAAAGTAAATTAACTGCGTCATTGGCATTTACACAATTTTCAAGAAAATTCCAATTAACATTACCTACTAAACAGTTCGTACATGTACAGAAAATTTGCTTGACTAAAATTTTTGGTATTAACATTTTTTCTTTGTTGATACAACATTCATAATTTATAAAGAGGGAAGGGTGGAGATCTTCACTAACAATACTATCATCTGATTTAGTTACAGTAACATTCATATTGGATAATACTAGATCCAAAATCCTACCATTATAATTAACGGCATGGTTTAATTGATCAAAATTTAACAACCCTGTAAAATTTTGAAAATTTTTTCACTCGGGAGACAAGTCAGCAAAAAAACATTTATCAATGCAATATTTATAAATATTAGGCAAGTTAAAGTCGCCAATAATAATAACGTAGATGTAGATAATAAATGTATTGCGTGTTGCATATATGTATAGAATGCACTTTAAATTTTGCAAAAGTTTGGAAGTGGTATTATCAATTTTCTAACATGTCCTTAGCAGTAAAAACCCTTGTCAGCTACTTCATGTTTCGGTATGATTCTTTGTCTCTTTGATGTCCTGCAAGTCTGGTTGGTGCAATATTTATAGATCCTATTTAACCGTTCATAATCCGACCAGATCCTGTAAAATTTCAGTTAGCTTAGTACATCCATGAAATTAGCTTATTTTGTGAGAAATTAGATTTGAATATTTCTTTGCAATTTTGAACACTATATGGTAGATCTGCACATGACCTATCCCTTGACGAAGCTATAAGGCAACGTTTCCCAAACTTTGGAACGCACCCCCCTTGGGGGGGGGGCACAAGTCTTCAAAGGGGGGGCAGCAAAATAAATTAAAAAATTAGAACGCAAAATAGTATAGTGATAGTTACACCCGAGCATTCGAAGTGAGCGGATGTAAAAGTTCGTCGCAAAACCGTTAAGACGTGTTAATCGACGCCCCAGTTCACAAAAGTTCAAGTGATAACGTGCTATAAAATTATAAGTTTAAGTAAATGCGGCATAGCCGTACAGCGGTGGCCTTGCAGATAGCGCTATCGGATAGCGCTGCACAACTTAATACTAAATGTGTAAGTAAAATACACATAATAACCTTGTTAAAAGTTTAATATCACTTATAATAATGCAGAAGACTAAAAGCCGTGTTTACACAACTAAAAGTACTATGGTTGCGTTCCACCATTTCTATTTTCGGGTTTTTGTAAACAAACTTCCCTTAACTTTTAATAGCGATATTATCACAGAAAACAATTATTTATTATGCCTATTTTTTGTGTTTTTTAAAACTAAGCACGCATATTGAAGCGGAAGTCCATATTGTTTAGCAGTCATATCTGCTTACTGAACGCTGCCCAGCAAGCCAGCAACGAAATCCAAGTAGCATAGTGTAAAAGCGACTCCAACGTTAACGCTACATAACCTATATTTCTGCAAATTTTTATGCTTGGCCTCTTCGCCCAGTAAAGGTAAATCATAAGCAGCAAATCAAAAAACTTCATGCAGAAAAAGCCATCCATGAATGCAAGTGGGCGAAAGAAGTAACTCGTACTTTGAATAAACGCAAGTAAGTATAGTGTGCATTGAGCATTGTTCTTTTATATTTCTGACTCAAGTTTAACCTACAGTTAGTATTGAAGATGTTAAGAAATTTCTAGAAGATAATCGAATCACGGTGCGCTCCTGCGAATCTCTTAAACCCAACAGGTAAATCATGCTGTTATGGCAACTTGTGACCGATGTGATCAACGACAACAGCAGCTAAAAATGTTGTATTTTAGGTTCCGAGTTTGATATGAGCATGTCCATCGAAGAATGCCGCAAACTCGATAATGATACTAATAAGCAAGCAAATTCTGCTGTGTGGTACCAATACAGAGCTGGTCAAATAACGGCTTCAAAATTTAAAGGCGTTCACAGAACAAAACTGGAAAAACCATCCACATTGGCATAGATGACCTAAATGTTCTAAAACGTGCAGGTGTACAAAAAAAGGATGAAAAATTTAAATTAGAGCATAACCATCCCAGCAAACACAGTTAAATAACATTTAGGTACATATAACATTCTTCTTTCAAATATTACATGTAACATCACCAGGTTATTACATGTTTGTTGCATGTAAGTTTCAATTTCCCACTCAACTTATTATAACTGCAATGTAACAACTATAAAATTTTGTTATATATCTGTAACAGTGCAGGTATATCACTGTTATGTAACTATTTCAACAAGTAACATTGCTGTTATATGTTTGTTATGCAACGTTATTATTGTTGTTATGTAACATTTATATTACAGATTTACAACCTTTATACAGGGAGATTTATTAGGTCTAAGCCAAACTTGGCCACATGAAAGGTGAGGTATTCTAAAGGAAAAAAAACCCTTTGGATATATGTCCGATTTCAATTATTTTAGGAATTAGAAGACTTCAAAGTTTTAATTAAACAAATTTACAAAAGTTAATTACAGAAATGAAGATCACATAAATAAGTTACAGCAGTAAGTGCTCAAAATGTCCGCTTCTGCTTATGTTTCGTATCGTATAGGTACTATTTAATAATTTTTGGTATGTGATATTGTAATTTTGCTTTTTATTAATTGGCCACATGCAGAAAAAGATAATCAAATAATTTTACATTATATAATAAATGGTGGTGGATAGTATTAACGTTAGATCCTTAAGTAAGTAAGTAAGTAAGTATCGTTTATTGTCAACAGATCAACTACAAAAGTGACATGGACATTGTCAGATAAAAGTAATACCTAATGTAGTACAATATTGTTGTCATAAAAACACTTTTTAATTAAAATGGGTTTAAGTTAAATTTATCGATTTTATATGATTTAATCTATATCGGTAGCGAATTGTAGATTTTAATACAATTATAAATGGGGGACTTTTTAAATTCAGCAGTCCGACGCCTAGGTATGGCTAACAGGTCACCATGTCTGGTGGGATATTGATGAGTATTGTTACTCTTTGAAAAATAATGCATATGTTGCTGCGCAAATACTGCTAATTTGAAAATCATAGATGGAAATGTTGATAAGTTGTTCTCCAAAAAGAAGAGTTTGCACGAATGGCGAGGTTTAATGTTAAAAATCAGGCAAATTAGACGCTTTTGAAGAACAAATACTCGCTTCCATTCGGTAGCCATACCCCATAACAAAACATTATAAGTCATGTGGCTGAAAGCCAAGGCATAATATACCTGTATTAAGTCAGACGTGTCAAGTACCGGCTTTAATTTTAAAATAGCGTAGTAAGCACAATTCAGTTTTTTACATACTAAGTTTATTTGTTCCCTCCAGTCGAGATTAGAATCGATACATATGCCTAGATAAGCGCACAATTGGGAATTATATGGAATGCCCTTTATATTATTCAAGGCATTAAAGTTCACGCAAACAGTTTTGTTCATGTTGAGTACAAGTTGATTTTTTAAGCACCAGTTTTTGAACTCCTGGTGACAAATTTCAATTTTATAAGTGAGTTCCTTTACCGTATCGGCAGATACAGTGAAGGCTGTGTCATCAGCGAAGCTAACGATTTGCGCGCATGTAACATGTAAGGGCAAATCGGTAACATACAATAGATACAGCAAGGGGCCTAATACCGAGCCCTGAACAACACCTAAGTTTATACGGACAGTGGTGGACGTTACATCATTAATTTTAACAAACAGTTTTCTGTTAGTAAGAAAAGATATCAGCCACATAAGAAGTGGGCCCCGAATGCCTAAGCAACATAACTTTTTTCTAATGCATTCCACATTCACAGTGTCGAATGCACACGATATGTCGAAAAATATTGATGCAACAAATTTACCGTTATCCAGTTGCTGATAGACATAGCGGAGCAGGCTAAACCTAGCAGTTTCTGTAGATCTGAGCTGTCTGAAGCCGTGTTGTGTATCGGAGAACAGATTGTATAGTCAAAATTATACCCATTCGGAGTCACGTGACTTTTGTCTGTCTCTGTTCATCTTTAGTAAAATAGATGAAATGGAAGAAATTTGAAAAAAAGGCATGTCGATTCATAAAATTAATTTTAAAAATTTGACGTTTCTAATCTGTCAGATTATATTTTTCGTGTAAGTTATTGAGATAAGGGTAATAAAACCTAAAATTGTTGAGCCGAAAACTGGAAATTAAAAGAAACCATCGGACATGCGGTATAACGAGCAGTCACAACAATTAATTTGAATATTATGCGTTTTTTTTTTAATGAAGAGTACAATATTAATAATAGTAAATCAACAGTTTCACCCTCCAACGCTGTTCGCCGTGCTTCTCTTGCGTTAAATATCTCGGAGAGCACAATTTACTGAAAATATGAGCCAGAAAGTGAAGAATGTAAAAACGGAAGTCGACGAAGCAGTCAACACACTGTATATAAAATGTATGTAGCTAAAGAATTTGTAACCATAAAAAATCTAAAAAATGCTTGGTTGAAGAATCTGGAGATTTTTCACATTCAGTTTCTCCCCTAAATAGATTGTGCAAGGAAATAGGCTTCAAATGGCAATGTTCTATAACAGAATATGCATGCACAGAAATTGACTTAAAATTTGCTATACGCAGCAGGTTTTTAATGTAGCAGCTGACATATCTTTATTATATTTACATTTTACGACATGTTATGTTTTCTTTAACCTGTAAATTCAGTTTGATTTCATATAAGAGAATAAACCCGTAGCAACCTTGTTTTAGAAATTGGCATATGTCAGGATAACCTACAAAACGGAATGTCATTTATTTCCCTAAAATTGCATTTTTAAGAATCGACATACGTAAAATTACTAGATTATCACGTGACTCCGAATAGGTATAAATTTGACTATATTTATTCAGGAACGATACCATTCGATTTGCCACAACTTTTTCGCACACTTTGGAAAAGACACTCAGAACTGATAATTACCTAATTTTTTTAAATTTCATTTAAAAAAGTAGGCTTTTTTAAATTAATTTTGGTGTGTTAAGTGCCACTTTTTTTCACTCAGTGAAAAAAAGTGACACTTTGCTTTTAATTTAGGAATGAACGATTCTAATTGGACGTTTCCTTAGTTACCAATCGACATTTCCTTAGTTACCAGAACTGACCAACGCACTTCACTAAAATGAAGGCAAATACAATTCTATACAAAATAGGCTTGGATTTGAATATTTAATGAAATTTTAAAAAATCTTATAGACAACTCGTGTTAGCGTGCTTATTTTTCACGCGTGTGGAATATTAAACTTGGCTGCGCCTCGTTTAATAACCCTTCACACTTGTGAAAAAAAGTTGCACTTCTAACACTTGTGGTCTAAATAACTATTAATACTTTTGTAGATATTATTATTATTATTATTAAAGTAAAAATAATTAGATTAACTTTGTTAATAAGATTTATTTCATAATTATACAATTATAGGAGGGCATAAATTTACGAGTGCACAAGAAACTGTTAATATCTGATCTACCACAGCAACATCGTCAGTTTCCTTTTTCACCAGGAACATGGGCATCGTTTCGTGAAGAACTGTATTTTTTTGACGAAGGACTCCAATATCGCGTTTGACGTGTATTCTGAAAAAAAGATATAGGTAATTAAGATAATTATTGTAATAATATACTTGCACTACCTCACGCTTGCTATATTCCTGGTTGATTCTATATCCCTTGGATCAAGCTGCCGTATCCCTTTTAGAAAAGCAGGCGTAATCACTGTGGCCATATGTAGTCCTAGGGAGTCTTTTATTAAAAAGCCACTATCTGTCAATACAAAATCTCCTAGCAAGAGATTGTTTTTAATCCCACAATCCTCTGTTAGACCTTTATCGCTTATTCTGCCACCATATCCATGTGATATAAATGATATTGATCCAGGAGGAGTGATGCCTATTAGTACCTTTACCGTATTATGTTGTTTGTACGTAGACCATGTAGTACATTGTACTTCAAGGCTACTTGATTTTTCCACTCTCATTTCAAAACAATCGATTATTAATGAAATCTTGTTGCCAAATGCTACCTTGAAGCATTCTGGCATTGATTTAATCACCTGATCTCGTTCAGGCCAAATAATAAAAAATTTCATCCGATGATACATAATATTCAATGTGGTATAAAATATTCTGGAAATTGTTTGTACGCTGACGTTAAACATGTATGCCAATAAACTAAAATCTAAATTTAATCTAAGTTTTATCACCGTTATCAAAAACGTACCTCTAAGCATGTTTTACGTACTGAATTAGGAATAAATATATTTTTTCTATAGCACATGTTAAAGTGTGCTTTTATCAACTCAAAACAAAAGGTCAAGTTTTACTTTAACAGCAAGGGTAGATAAAGTAGCACTTTAACATCAAGGATAGATAAAGTAATTTAATTTTCTAACTTTTGTTTAAATTAAATATGACAGCTTCGTATTAGCATAGCAACTCAATCTAGCTACTGACATTTTGAAATGTGATTGACTGTCCTTACTTTTTTTGAAATTGTTAAAGTTCTTGCTATAGAAAAAAATATTGTATTATACACGACGATAAAGTTATTTCTATCCACTCTTGAATCATTAACGTCTCGACTTCGTCTCGACGTTAAACGATTCACTCGTGGATAAAATTTAACTTTATCGTCTTGTATAATAAATTACTAATAATTAAATGTGAACTGTATATATTGTATGTATTTGGTGTACCATTTGCCATATAGTAGACCTGTGTAAAAGATTTTTTTTTGTAATGTCACAAATAAAGTATATCTATCTAACACGCAAAACTTTAAATGCGCGCGGGCTACAGCGTCATTCTTTCATGCTCACGTAAAACTTTTACATTCGCTGGAAAATTCTCACTTTTTTTAACTTGTAGAACAATCTACTATTAATTCACTAGCGATTTAAGAAGAAAATTAACTCGCTAGCATATAAACATTATAAACAGTTACTTATGGAAACTATTATAGAGATAATAATAATAATGGCAGTTTAAAATAATAATTAATCGAGTTATTTAACAATAACAGTAACAGCGTAACTGGAGACTTGAGTTACCACATTTATATTTTTATGACGCTCAACGCCTCAACGGCTTAAACCTGAAAAGAAACACAGATTGCAGGCAGCTGAAAATTATTTCGGTGGCGCAAATAATTCTCACATATAATCTCATAAGAGCATTAATTCTTTCCGCAAATTTTGTTACTGCGTTCCAACAACGTCGTATTAATTAGGACGCCTTCCAGAGGCGAGCGTTTCCTTTCCAGAGACTTTCCATTTGAAAATATATTTTTTGGAACTTTTCCTTACTGCCAATCTCTAGCGTGCTTTTAAAACTTTCTTTAGTGCAACAAAAGCTATTAAATTCGTTGTACATTTTAAATGCGGCATATGCCGCGGGTTTCGGCTAGTTTACTAATATTCGACTTAACATACAGTAAAATTTCAAATAAAATAAAACGTAATTAACATTTTCAGCGTTAGCCGAGTATAAAAAACAAACCATTACTTTTATTAGAATAATAAGTTCATCTACACATCTAAACATTAAAATGTTAAATTAAAAATAATATGTAATCAACATTTTCAGCGTTAAGTCGGATTCTGCGCACTTCTAAAATTCGCCCAGCTACAGCTGTAGAAAATACTCTTTCGCTTGTAGCGGAACGTGCCGGTAAGTTTTTTTAACAGTGGCGTATTTACACTGTTTTTCCAAAATCCTAAAATGTCATCTACATTTCGGAATTTTAATATAACATACTAATTTAGTTCTGTTTCGACATCATCCTAATTACATGTGTCATCGTCAGAGTTCTCTCTAAGTGTAGAAAGATAAGAATCTGATGCTGATGTACCAGTTTTGAGTCGTTTGCTAGGTATTTCATCATTATCATCTATAGTTTTATTTGCATTATAATCTTCTCTTTTATGTGAATGTATGAACTTTAAGGATTTATAATTAGGGTCCAAAATAAAACCACATAATGTAACTTGTTTGGCACAATTTGTGATTTAATGAATTTAAAAGTTGCTGCACCCTGCAGTTTTTTATTCGTTACTAAATATTTAACGTGAAATTAACGTGAAACGTGAATCACGCCTTGGAAATTTTCAGTCACGTTCACTCACGTTCACGTCACGATTTTCAAATATTAGTCACGTTCACGACGTGACACGACGTGACACGACTGTTTTCACGTCACGCGCCCATCCCTAGTCTGGACGGACCGTTTGAAGGCTCGCTGATTGCCAGGTGGTTGGTGGTTTGACATTTCAGCAAGACGGGGGTAATTTTATTTCGATCGATATAATAATCATTGCCCTCAAAGTGTTGTGTGAGCTCTTAAAATAGAAACTATAACAATGTATATGGTACTTCTGCATAAACATAAATCCTATTATGTCTATTTGATAAATTTTAATTTTGGATAACAAATCCAAGGCTTACTAAACAATACATTTATGAAATAATCGATTTTGATCATTTTAGCGATCATTAATTATTTTGTGTTTTCGATTGTCTTTTTTAAACCATATTTAAACAGCAAAATTGAAGAAGTCGTATTAGGGATTTTTTTTATCAAAAATCTTGTTAATAAAAATTGAATCGTTAAAATAAGCTAAATCCGAAATTTTATTAAAAATAAACAATTCTGAAGATCTCTCAAAAAATGTAAATAATGAATTATGTGATACATTACAATATTACATGATCTTCCAGTTGCTGTACGGCAGGAAATATACTATCAATTAGCCTATACATAACGCAATTGTGGTTAGGGAATGGTTAAATGAAAATTTCCCGGGAAGATGGATAGGTCGTAACAATCCCCTAATCGCATGGCGACTTAGATCCTCCGATATCACACCATTCGATTTTTATTTATGGGATAACTATTTAAAATAAGGTGTATAAAACTAGACCAATAAATATTTAACAACTATGTGACAGAATAACTCAATGCTGGCAAGACATCAATTAAGAAAACCTGAGAAAGGTTGTCGGAAACAACAGAAAACGAATAGAAAAATGTATACAGGCTAATGGAGATTTAGTTGAAAATACCGTAATTTAAGTAATTAAGCATCTTTTTTTATTGTATTGAATTAAAAGAATAAAATCAAAAATCATGGCAAACTTGTGAGATTATTATTCGAATTTTCAGGACTTTGAAATTTTTTAAGAGAGATTTTCAAAATTTTTTGTTTGTAATGAAGTTTCGGATTTAACTTATTTGAACGATTCTGAACAACTTTTATTAACAAATTTTTTTGATAAAAAACTCCCTAGTATGACTTCAATTTTACTGTTCATTTTAAATCGTAATAGGCTAGCATTTTACCGTGAAGAGAAAGTAACATACCCTAAAACTAGAATTTAGTAAGGGGTATAATTAGAAAAAAGAAATATTTTAAATCGATAATATATACAAACAATCACTGGGGTGGTGCCGTCTAAAGTGAGACACACTGTATGTAACAATTGAAAGTAGACTTTTTAGTGGAAAGCTACAGAGGCTATGAAATAGATGTTTTTCATTTTAAAACACGAATAATTGAAAAACGGGGTTTTTCCGAGAATTGAGTAAGATATCAGGGAAGAGTTTATCAAAGATATAAAAATATAGAGGGTGTTTCAATAAAAAAACTCCGAAATTATTAAACTTGCAAATTTTAAGTACTTTGTATATTTTTAATCGCAGGAGAACAAAAGGAAAAATATATGAACATTTAAAATGATATAATTACTGGATTTTTATTTTTCTAAACGGGGTTGTATATTGTGCTCAGAGAATTCAGGTTATCTCTGCGATTTCTTTAAATAAAGTATCTCGAGTGGCTTACATTGTGGTTTTTAATGTTAACCCAGGAGAACTCGCGTCAAGCGTAGTAGCACGAGAATTGGCCTGTTAGAATTTTGCTTACATGACAATATTTATGTAACTCTCCTAGTTTTAGAAATATCTTTGACCTCCGCATCGTTGCTGGACCTATATTACAAGAAATAGCACCAATTATAAGATATCTTGAGAAAACATATACAGGGTGTGCGAGTAGAATTCTGTTGCAAAATAATAGGCTGTCAAAAATAATGATGTTAGTCCAGTTATCCTAATTTGATGAATACATTTGGGCAATTCAAACTGAAACTCTATTGTTATAAATTAAACACAATTTATTAGATTTTTTAAATAATTAAATATATAATAAGTTCCAATGGAAACTAACGATTGAACTCGGTTAACAATATGCTCAATTTATTAAGGAAAATAATGTTAGTTAGCTCGTATCTAATGGTTGTTTATTAGAATTTGTGGTCTAGTCGGCTTTGGAACTGATGAAGTCATGTCGTGCATCTTATATTATAAGAGCCGATGCCGTCCAACCGTAAGCAGGCGCGCGCAGCATGAACGGCCTGCATACTAGCAAGTGGCGAGCGCACAAACGGCGAGACCGCATTTGTATTATTAACGCTGGCAAGGCCGGACGTCGGATGGCAAGGCCGGACGTCGGCTGGCCATCAGCCTAAGCAAGCATTTTTATTGTTACCGTTTCTTTACGCTGGCAGGGCCAGACGTAGGCTGGCCACGAGTTCTAGTTAAATTATATGGCTGATAACTGACACTGGTGACACTGTAAGTCTATGTCAAATTCGATGTTAGCAGGTTAGGTTTTGCGTCAGTTTTGACACAGACTTATAACTTACGCACAACAGTTTGAATTGAGCAAAATAATTAAAAAAATTTAATTATAATAATAAGACTTTAGTCCATACAAACATAATACCAAGTGGGGACCTTGGGGGGGGGGGGAGTAAATACTAAAATGTCATATTCAAAAGTATACGACACAGAAAGGCTGAAGGGGTAATGATTATAAATTAATGGATGAACTAGATAGTTGGCTTTGATTGCATACCATAAATCTGAAAGTTACTGTGATAACTCAAAATATAATTCTACGGACTGCTTGTGTCTTCAATTTTCTTATAAAATAGATGCAAATGCACAAGAAATGAAGCAAACGCTGCAACAAGTGTGATTAAAACTGCAAATTGATGATACCTATTAATGAACAGAAGTCACAGCCATTAAGACAACATTTTTGAATTAATTTACGTATACAGATTGGCATACTCTTTCTGCAGTGCTACGCAGCAGGGTATCGCATTGCGATTGCACGTGAAATATTATTATCTTGTGTTCTGTGGTCGTACTTGCAGGATGTAGAGTGAGATACCACATGTTCGATATTATTTGCGCAACGTCAATAATAAATATCAAAATAGTGTAATAACTAACCAACTCATCGTCAAAGCTGCACTGACAGACAAAGACAAGACAAAGTGCACCAATACATAGAAACATGCCCCAAAGTCACTGAACATTGTTTTAACCGAATTAAAAGTGAATTATTTCATTTTGATCTTCAAACAGAAATAAATTTACTTACTATTTTATCACTAGCTGAAACCCGCGGCATATGCCGCATTTAAAATGTACGACAAATGTAATAACTTTTGTTGCACTAAAGACAGTTTTAAAAGCACGCTAGAGATTGGCAGTAAGGAAAAGTTCCAAAAAATATATTTTCAAATGGAAAGTCTCTGGAAAGGAAACGCTCGTCTCTGGAAGGCGTCCTAATTAATACGACGTTGTTGGATGCAGTAAAAAAAATCAGGAAAGAATTAATACTCTTATGAGATTATATGTGAGAATTATTTGTGCCACCGAAATAATTTTCAGCTGCTTGCAATCTGTGTTTCTTTTCAGGTTTAATCCGTTGAGGCGTTGAGCGTCATAAAAATATAAATGCGGTAACTCAAGTCTCCAGTTACGCCGTTACTGTTATTGTTAAATAACTCGATTAATTATTATTTCTTTGTCAGTTTAAACTGGCATTATTATTATTATCTCTATAATAGCAACCATAAGTAACTGTTTATAATGTTTATATGCTAGCGAGTTGTTCTTAAATCGCTAGTGAATTAATAGTAGATTGTTCTACAAGTTAAGAAAAGTGAGAGTTTTCAGGCGAATGCAAAAGTTTTACGTGAGCATGGAAGAATAACTTTTCCAATGTGTTGAACATGCAATGTTTCCGTGTAATTGACAAAAATATCTTTTTAAATAATTTTGGTCAAAGTATGGAAGCGTAATGTTTACTGTACTGTATAAATACAGAGTCCGGCAACAAAGCGGGGGTGGAAGATATTTCTAAAACGATGAGAGTTACATGAATATTGTGTACATAAAAGTTGTAGGTACAAAAGTGGTGCACATTACTAAAATAGTTTTGATTATACAGGGTGTCGCAAAAAAGTATGGCGAATCAAACTTACTTTTTTTTAAATAGAATGCCCTATATTTGGGTAGCTTAAAAGTTTTGTATTGAAATACTCATCATTTTCAGATAAAGTTGTATGGGTCTAACGTCAACTGTTTTGGAGATATTAACGATTTTATGCAAAAAAATGCTGAACTTCAAGGCGACTGCTTTAAGCGACAGAAAACAATTGAATGAAGGAAAACGTTACCAAAAAATTATGATTTTTGTAAACTATCTTTCAAGTGTAAAATGGTGGATCTGGGTATTAATGTTATATAGGGTGCTCAATATTTGCAAATTTAAAATAATTTCGATTATTTTTCAAATGGAACGCCCTGTATATTTTGTATTTTTGAAGAGCCCTTTTAATGAGCTTTCTTTTGATATGTTACTTCATACTTCTAAGTTCAACTGTTTTTCAGATATGCCTGTTTGAACATAAAAACAATTTAAACCCCTTAAGATGCTTTATTTCAAGGGATAAAAACAAACGCCCTTAAAATAGTGATTTAAACGCATGATCTCTCTAAAAATAAAAGCACAAAATCCAGGTTTAGAAATTATAAATTCAGTCAGTGTTGATACAGGAAATTATAAACACGAAAAAAAAAACGATAAATGCAGGAATAAATTAATTCCACGGTCCAATTAAATCAGATAAAAAAAAAGCCAATACACCAAAAGCTTATACGTAATTACACTAAATGTTCAAATAGTTCTCCTTTCCTGCTCTGAGTATTAAAGCTGTACAGAGAATTCATAATCTGCAAATATAATTAGTTTGATTTATTTAAATGGAACACCCTGTATATCCCTGTATTTTTAAAAAGTACTTTTAATGAGCTTTCTTCTTCCACTTCATTTCCTATCTCAAAATTCGGTCGTATTGGTTATTTCTAGTTTTGAGTTCTGGTTTAATTTTTGTATTTTAAGTTTGGTTTTATCTTTTGTTTGAAGAATTCAAGTGTTTAAATCATTATTTTAAAGGCGTTTGTTTTTTATCCCTTGAAATAAAGCATCTTAAGGGGTTTAAATTGTTTTTTATGTTTAAACTCGCATATCTGAAAAACAGTTGGAACTTAAGAGGTATGAAGTAACATATCAAAAGAAAGTTCATTAAAAGAGCTCTTCAGAAATACAAAAATATATAGGGAATTCCATTTGAAAAAAAAATCTAAATTAAATTTGCAAATATTGAGCACTCTGTATAACATTAATACCCAGATCCACCATTTTACACTTGAAAGATAGTTTACAAAAATCATAATTTTTTGGTAACGTTTTCCTTCATTCAATTGATTTCTGTCGCTTACAGCAGCCGCCTGAAGTTTCGCAATTTTTTGCATAAAATTGTTAATATCTCCAAAACAGTTGACGTTAGACCCATACAACTTTATATGAAAATGAAGAGTATTTCAATACAAAACTTTTAAGCTACCTAATTATACGGAATTCTATTTAAAAAAAGGTAGCTTTGATCCGCCACACTTTTTTGAGACACCCTGTATAATCAAAACTATTTTAGTAATATGCACCACCTTAGTACCTACAACTTTTATATACACAATATTTATGCAACTCTCATAGTTTTAGATATATCTTCCACCTTCGTTGCCGGACCCTGTATAAATTAACCATTATACATTATAGAATAGAGCTTACTTGAAAATGGATGAATCTGTTATTAATTCATTTAGTTCATTTTTAGGTGAAATCAATATGATTTTGAGCAGTTATGAAAAATATCGAAAAGTCACTTTTTTTAATGTCACCAATGGCAATGTGAAAAAATAATACATTATAAGAAAAAGAAAAGCATAATTTTTCCCAAGATGTGACTTTGCAGCTCAAGGGCGATGCCAAGCACTACAAATACACAGAGAGAAAAATGGTGTTCTGCCCTGCCGTGTATATACAATTTTTTCAACCGCCAGGATCAGAACCATAAGAAACATATTTTTCGACGACTGACATCGAAAGTAGATTTTTCTCACTGTCATTTGACAACAGAAAGTTGACATTTGCCGCTGAGCGTGCGTTTTCATCACTTTGCCGCTCGCCGAGCGTTTTGGGTTTCCGCGTGAACAAAATAGGTAGCCACGTCCGAATGTTTCCTTGACAATGCCCGTCATTTGTCGAAATAATTGCGTCACATGTCTAATAGACTGTGCGAGTAATGTTAACTTGATTGTCAATTAATATTTGCAATAAAATGAAATATGATATTTTCCATTAATAATATGCTCAGTCGTCGAAAAAATAGTATGTATGTTTCGAGCTAAAAGTGCGTGTGCTGCTTTTGCATGATTGTTGGTTTCGGCTTTGCCTCAACCAGCAATATTCATGTGCAAGCGGCAAGAATGCACTTTCAGCTCTTAACATACAATATACTATTTCATTACTCTAAATCAAAATTATGCTGTAATACGGATTGGGCCATAATTATATACAGTGTGGTCCATTAAGTGTGCAACAAATGGGACATTTTTTTATTAGTTGTAAAACCGAAATTTAAATACCGCTAAAAGTTAGTGCATGTTCGATAACCATATCAGATGCCCTTAGAATGGCTTCAAGTCAAACAATATACAGGGCAGGACAAAAAACATTTAATTCGTTGAAGAACAAAGTTACCTTATTTAAAAAAATATAGCAAAACTTTATTGAGAAAAGTTGTTTAGAATCAAAAGTTATGCTCAAATACAAAGTCACGGCCTCCTATTCGAATTTTGATTTTTTTTTTGTAAAATTTTGTATTATCCCTGTATGATACATATTTTTATTATTCTGATTTTATTAAGAGTTTTTCATATGTAAATTATTATTAGTAAAGCATTTGCCTTGTTAAAAAGAATATTTGCGAAATTCTAAAGTTCTGTTAAATATCGTTGCAACAAACATGAAGTGGACGCTTACCTAAAAAATTATAAATCCAAGTAAATTTTACAAATACGCTTTAAGTTGCTAAAAGTTATTTAAAAGGGATGTGGTTGTGGCTACTTTAAATACATATAAAATCAAAATAATAAAAATATGTATCATACGGGGGTAATACAAAATTTTCCAAAAAAGTATCAAAATTCGAATAGGAGGCCGTGACTTTGTATTTGAGCATAACTTTTAATTCTAAACAACTTTTCTCAATAAAACTTTGCTATATTTTTTGAAATAAGGTAACTTTGTTCTTGAACGAATTTCATATTTTTTGTCCTGCCCTGTATATTGTTTGACTTGAAGCCATTCTAAGGGCATCTGATATGGTTATCGAACATGCACTAACTTTTGGCAATATTTAAATTTCGATTGTACAACTAATAAAAAAATTTCCCATTTGTTGCACACTTAATGGACCACACTGTATAACACAATGAGATAACATGTACAACAAAATAGAATGCTTGAGTATGTAAGAGATGACCATACGAAAAAAAATTATTTTAGTAGGCATGTGTGGTTGACATCTGTCATAATTAAATGTACGTCAGGCCTACTCGAATATTTGCTATTATGTTTATCTCTTTCTTACTCAAGCAATACGTGTTATTTTCTTGTTCATGTTATCTTATTGCTGTTACAGTGAAATTCCTCTTTGCGGATACACGGACACCTCCCTTGGACGGACAGTTTCTCATGGTCCCGACCGACTCTCATATAATTTGCATTATGTTAACTCCCTCTTGGACGGACATTCTCTTGAACGGACGCGGGCACAAGAAAATGTTCTCTTAAACGGAAAAAAACAAAATAAAAAATAAACGCCTTGTCTAATTTTTCTGTCGCAAGTGTCGCTGTTGCATTTCTCAATCGCGCCGCACGCCAACTTCACTGAGGGTCTTTCCCGAGTTAACCGGAAATTCACCGACTTCAATCTTTCGGTACACGCGGGGATTCAGTATTAGTCTGACGTCTATGCGGAAAAGACACAGTGGGCGACACATTCATTGTAGAAATGGCGCCAAATATTAAAATTCTCACGCTTAAACAAAAAATTGAGATTGTTGAAGTTCACAATAGAAAAAAGTCAAGTGTAAGGAACTTATCCAAGCGTTTTGATATCGAAAAAACACAAGCTGCTGATATAATTAAACATAAAGGAAGTATTTTGTAAGGTAACAAATCCTTATCTTTTCCTTAAGTTTTAAGTTTTTTGTTTATTTTAAAAACATTTACACACACGATCATTGAAAATAAACAGGGTTATGCAACACATGTTACACATTTGAAACAATGTTTTTAGAAGGCTACTATAATCGTGTTATCCAGGTAGTACTTCATCTAATGCAGACGGTTTCATAAAAGTAGCCCGATATTGCTGAGATTTTACAAGGGGCGATAATATTGGTTGCATTGCATTTTCAATGATTCTTTGTGTACATACATATACGTTTTAAATGTCCCAATTTCTTTAATTACAGTTTTCATTAAAAACCGATTTTTTTTCGTATTTTTTTAGGCGGACACCCCTCTTGAACGGACACTTTCAGTCGGTCCCGTTGGTGTCCGCCCAAGGGAGATTTCACTGTATACAGACAGATCAATAAAAAAAACCAATTAGGGCAGGCTGTGATATGTGTTATAGGTTTGGCAGTACTGAAGTGTATTGTCAGTCTATGTCAAATTCAAGCTTTGCAGGTCAAGTTTTACGTCGGTCTGTGTCAAACAACGAACAAAACTTAACCTGCAAATCTTGAATTTGACATAGACTGACAATACACTTCAGTACTGCCAAACGTATAACACATATCACAGCCTGCCCTAATTGATTTTTTTTATTGATCTGTCTGTATATAATTGTGGCCCCATCGGTATTTAGCAGTCTTTGAACTTATTTTACGAATACCATGACAATAGATATTTTAATTTTATTTCATATTGTCCCTTGAGAGAAAATGTGTTCTTTCTGTGAAAATCATACGACACTAATTAATGACCAATAGAAAAATTAGTTCACAAGCCGTAAGCAAGACAACAACAAAATTTCTTGGAAATTTATTGTCGGTAGACCAATCTAACTGTGAGGGTTTGTGTCGTTACAATTTTCTTACTGAATCTGCATTCGAGCGTTAATTCATATCCGGAAATTATTTTTCGTGCATTCCAACAACGTCGTAATTTGCCCTCGCGTCCCGCTTGGCAAATTAATACGACGTTGTTGGAACGTACTCAAAAAAATTTCCGGAAAGAATTAATGCTCTTATGAGATTATATGTGACAATTCTTGTAACCTAAAATATGATTCACCATTGTCTATTTGTGATCGCCAACTGTCCTTGTATCTTAAAACAAAAGCAATTAAAACTTGTAAAGAAACTGTGACAGTAAGTACCTGAAAAAATTAATTGTGATTTTTCCCTCTTTATTGTTATTAGTCTTCTTCTTCTTCTTTGGTCCATTAGCTGGCGGTCCGGGCGGGACGTCCCCGCAACGAATACGCTGCTGTCGGTGCCGCTGGGTCTCGAACTCCATTTACGATTCGTTTCCATTTTTGACGATTTTTGGCGACGTGTGCATCGATAACCGATAATCGCTGATTCTTTAAGTTGCCCTCGATATTCTTTAGCCAGGTTTTCTTCGGTGCCGATCGCTGAATTCTCCAGTCTGCCGGACGGTCTTGCCAAAGAAGTTTACATGGCAAACGGTTATCATCCATTCGGCAGACATGTCCGAACCATCGTAGTGTCCACGTTTCCGATCCATAAAGAAGAATGGGAAGGATCAGCGTTCGGTATAAGCGTACTTTCGTTTTGATGGTAGTATTTGTTTTCTCATACGCACCATTTGAGCAAGGCGAATGTTGATGTTGCCTGCCCGATGCGGCTGTAAACGTCGGCCGTCGATGCCACTTTCTTTTCCTCAACCAGCAATCCCAAATACACTGAGCGACAAAAGTCTGGGTTTACGAATAATTTTTCCAATTTTACATACTGAAAATGGTTTCTGGCGCTTAAAATCTGATGTCGATGTTTACATAGCAATAATAGTTATTTATGCATCAAGGACGAAAAATTGGCTTTTTATGGACGATGCCTGCAATTGCTGGCCGAGGCGATGGCCGAGGCAAGCAATCAGGCAAGGCCATAAAAAGCAGTTTTCGTCCGAGGTGCATATTAAATTTTTCCGTCGACCGTCATAATTTGAAAAAAAATTAAAGTGAAGTCCGAATTATAAAGTTGTTGAGAACAAAAAGCGTTTACGGACGAAAAGTGTTTACGGACGAAAAGCGTTTGCGGCTGTAAAGTGCGACCGTAAAGTGTTTGCGGACGAAAAGCATTTACGGACGAAAAGTGTTTGCGGACGAAAAATTAATGGTGTCCAAAAAAGTGGCATTTTTGGTACGCAAATGCGTCCGTAAAATCACATTTTATAGTGAGGTCGACGGAAAACAAGTTTAGTGCTATAGTGGGCTAACTCATAACCATACAATTGTTGAAATATTGCGATTTTGTTTCTGTCGTACATTATTCAAGTTTTTGATAAAGTTTTGTTAAGAATCGGGTTGGCGTCAGGGATATGTTTACAGCATGTCAATTGTTTCCGATAACTGTCAGTATTAACTGTTAATTCTACGCCACGAGCTCTAATTACACATTCTAGACGTCTAGGCATACTGCTAATCAGTCGTGCAAGATTTTCTTGTAGTAACCTATCCTAATGTCCGAGGCCAGTTAGGGCGAGTACGAATTGTTCTTCTCAGTTGATCCCACATGTGTTCTATCTGGTTCAGGTCTTGTGAGCAGGCTGGCCAATCCAAAAGTGTAATTCCAACTTCGTTTAGATACTGCAGAGTAATGTTGGCTACGTGTGGCCGTCCATTATTTTGCATTAAACGGAAGTTGTCACCAACAAAATGACTAAACGGAACAACATATTCCTCAAGAATATTCCATATACCTATCTGCATTGAGCGCTGCTCTATCACAGATGTTAAGCTCTGTGTGAGCATCTGAAGAAATCCCTCCCCATACCATTACCGAACCTCCAAAAAAATATGAAGTTGTGGCCATAGCACAAGCAGCATAACTTTCTCCTGGTCTTCTTCATACCCGTGGACGACCATCTGGAGCATCCAAAGTAAATCGAGACTCATCTGTCCATAATACGCATCTCCATTCGGGATCCCCCCAGTTGTGGTAAGTTCTAGCAAAATTTAGCCCATTCTTTAGCCATTCTTAAGCCCATTTTAAACGTTTTCTTTTTGAAACTTGTATAGCCACTTCCGCCGCCACTGCCAACGTGGTCGTAGTATCCATCACAGTTGATGAAGCGGTGATATCAGAAAAACTGAACGAAACAATCCGTTCGTGTGTGGCTGAAGTCGTTGTTCGTTTTTACCCGTACAGTTTTGCCCGTGCAGACAAAACTGCCAGAAAAGAACAACGTCTGTTGGGCCCTTAACTTATTGATATTTCATCACCATGCGGTACATAACCGTGGATTTTTTGTATTATAAGTATGAATTTAGTTGTGTTTTATATAAAAAGAAACAATATTCACCATTTATATCAAAAATAAAGAAATTGTAGCGAAAAAATGTAGATACCGCCTTTTGACTTTAAATTGCAACAATCGACCGAACACTAAATACAGATTGAAAAAGCGGCATCTACTTGACAATGTTGTATAATGGAAGACTTGATACTATTAATTTAATGAAACGGCAGTTGGCCGTATCTGAACATTTGCGTCCACGAAAATAGACAATAAAGGCGGTATCTAACAAAAGAAAAGAAGAAGGCGGCTTCTACACGCAGATACTGCTTTTTACTTTTGCATTTTACATATGACGCCTTCTTGCGCTTTATAAGTAACAAAATTTCTGTAGACAATTTTTTCTGAAATTTGTGATCCAATGAAATTAACTCTTTTCTAGTCATGTGGGAAAAATTAACCAATTAGATTATCCTTACATTGAAAACTACCCATGGGTTGTTATCACTTTGTGTACAGCAGTCAGTGCGGGTTGCTATGTTACGTCAAGTTTGTGACAGTTTGCAATGCAGTATTTTAAGATGTCATATTCTTTTTATAATTGCACTTCCACTAAATAAATGTAAATAAATGCTTTCAAGAGCAAAAAATTGTCTAACCGAATATCCCTCGACCGCTGGCGTCGGGCTGTTCCCAAGCAACGTACTTTCGAAACCTGCAATAAAATTATTGCGTAATTATCACTGTCCTTGGGATATTATAGCTGATAAGTACCGCATTTTTTCATCTGAAAATCATAGTTACAGTGCAGATATCGATTTGTTACTTATCTAAAATGATTGGAATTTTGTACCAATTCCAACGATACCAATAACTCAATTTCGATTTTTTTGTAGATACCGCCTTCTTGCTTATGACGGCAGTATTGAGCTATACACATTTCAAACTAAATTAATCTTAATAGTAATATACGTTACGAGACCGGAAAGTAGTGTTTTGCAGGTCGAACCAAGTAGATTCCAAACTTGGGTTTTCTGTATTTCTTAGGTAATCTTCAAAATGTCGCTATAATAAAGGAAACAAATTGTTATTCTTCATGTATCGGCATACCTGAAAATCAGCACGTATGCAGGTTTATTACCGACATCGTGGTACAACGACAACTCTTTTTACTGCAACGTTTCATGCTCTCAAAGAAAGTAGATGTCTTCCAAGCATTAGCATTCAGGATGTTGCTGAGCAGCAGTTGTTGAATTATAGCTCAATGGTTTTCTGTATTTCTTAGGTAATCTTCAAAATGTCGCTATAATAAAAGAAACAAATTTTTATTCCTCGTATAATCCTTCGTTGATCGGCATACCTGAAAATCAGCCCGTATGCAGAGTACAACGCCAACTATGTGGTATATTTGCAGCGCAATCAAAGCGATGCACAACAATTTGCAAAAGTTTTGTAGTCAAAATAATGTATAGGTTATGTGTAAACATCAGAGTCAAAGACACATTTAATACGCTCAAAAAGTACGACTTCAATATTTCCTTGCTTCGGCCGTTGGTTGCATTCAGTAACTCTCATTATTATTAACCAAAATTCACTTGCCTTTGAAGCTGTGTCAACAGTTTTGAAAAAACACAGGTAATATGCATAATAAATAATTGTTTTCTGTGATAATATCGCTATTAAAAGTTAAGGGAAGCTTGTTTACAAAAACCCGAAAATAGAAATAAACGAATGCAACCGTGGTACTTTTAGTTGTGTAAACACGGCTTTTAGTTTTCTGCATTATTATAGGTGATGAGGGAAAGATGAAGTTGTTGTTTTTGTGCGAAAGTTAGTGCATTTTCTAATTCAAGCCAGATATTAATAAATAGTTGTAACGATTGGATTGATTGATTTATCACTGAATAGGTAGAAGTTGCAGCTAATATTCGTTCAATTTTTACGTTATCTAGTAAGATTTTATTTAAGTTACGATTTAATAGTTTTTGGTTCTCGGAGAGATCGGGTATTGTAGATAGGGTGTTATTAAGGATCTGAGTTTGTTCTAACAAAACATTCTTTTGGGTTTCGGAATTGTGAGTCAATTTAGAAATTATATCTTCGTATCGTTTTCCATCTTCTTGGTCTAAGTTACCGGTGATGAATTTTATTACTGTGCCAAGTCCATCTATTAATCCACGTTTTTGTCTGGTGTTTTGCATTTCGGGAAATAATTGAAATAGCAGCTGATCTGCTTTATTAATATATTGTTTGAGAATTAAAAGCTGATTGTTATGATTAATTAATATGTCTTTTAAGTCTACAAAGTGTCTATAGCCTTTTGGAAAGTTTTTGTTTTCTAAAAGTGAAATTGGCGCTAGAAGGTTATTTTTAAGAGTTTGGTAGTCAGTCAATAAAGGGGTGTAGTCAAGGATTGTTGTTTAAAGTCTCGATTGTTATGTCACATTTGAGGTGGTGCCAGGCGATGGCGAAGAGGATGATCGATAATGTCCTGTAAAAGGCATCAGATCATTGGCATGTCTTTTTAATATTGTATTTTTGTGTACGTGTTTAACATCGTACGTGTCATGTTCATAAATTTTGTCTACTATATAGGGACCTGCAAATTTGGGATCTTTTTTATTACGTGCATTTGACCTAATGTAAACTTGGTCTCCAATTTTGAATGATTTGGAATTTCGGGATTTATTGACTTTGTCGTTTCGTGCTTCTTTTGTAGAGCTTTGTTTATTTTGAAGAGCGTCGTAAAGATGTTTCATTTTTTCTCTGTGATTTACTACATAATTTTCGAAAAATGATTTTTCATAGTCTAGGTCAAAAGGGTTCTTGTTGTCGGTATGTCCAAATACTATTTCGAAAGGTGATAATTTTAGATTCGAATGGATAGTATGGTTGTAAGCCATTACACAATATTGTATTTTCTTGTGTTCGGGCATTTCTCCTAAAAGTCTATAGTGTTCTATTAATGTCGAATGAAAACGTTCTACTGGGGAATTTGATTCGTGATGATAAGGTGTTGTTGTATGCAATTGAATTTTGTGTACTTGTAAAAAGCTTAGAAAAGGTTGTTTATTAAATTCATTATCGTTATCAATGTGTTAGGGGCCGTAAAGGTTGTAATGAAAAAGAATAGTCGATCTGTCACATCGATCATGTTACTGGATCGTAATTGATAGGCTTGAGCGAATTTGGAAAAAGCGTCTATTAACGTTAAATATTTAATTCCTTTTATTTGAAATATATCCATATGAATTGTATGAAATGGTCGATTAAAAGTTGGAGTTAATTGAAGGGGTTGCTTTATGGGATTTCTGCTATATTTTTGTGTTCTACAGATTTGACAATTGTTAATAAAATTTTTAATGTCGTTGCTCATACCTTCCCAAAAATATTTTCTTTGTAGGTGTTCTATTGTTTCGGATATTCTTCTGTGATTCGTTTTACCATGGTGATAATTAATAATTTGGTTGTGACGTTCTTCAGGTTTAATTATGTATGTAACTTGTGTCGTACATCTGTGGAATTTGGGGGTGTTTTCATTTGTGATTGAATTGATATATTGAGAAAATTCTTGGTATAATTTATCGTTAGAGAAATAGCAATAATAATGAGTTTTGGGTTGACAGTGTTCTATTAGTAACTCGTTAAATTTAGAATTTTTATTATTAGAGTTCACGAAAACTGAATAATGAATGTTTCCGTCGAATTTGGTGATTTGAATTTGTCTAGGCAAATTGGCTTCAATAAATTCTATTTGTTTACTAAAATGTTGCAAAGGTTTGTCGCAAATATCTATTACGGGTGCTGAACTTAATTGGGTGTGTACTGTGTCTACTAAGGATTCGTTTCCATTATTTGATGGTGTTCTAATAATCGGTGTATCGAATAAATCGGAATTATGCTAAAATTATCTGGTAAGGTTTCAGGTGTGTCTAATCGGTCAGAGTCGTTTAAAATTTTGTGGATGTCTTCAAATATATTATCGTCGATGCTTAAGGAATGAATTTGAATTCGGGAAAGAGCGTCTGCTACTTTATTTGTTTTTCCAGGTAAATACTTAATGTCAAAGTTAAATTCTTCTAGTTTTAAGGCCCATCTGGTAAGTTTTGAATTCGGTTCTTTAAGATTACGGAGCCAAACTAGAGGTCTATGATCCGTGAAAAGTGTGAATTTAGTTCCAAATAAATAAGGTCGGAAGTGTTTTGTAGCCCATATAATGGCTAATAATTCGCGTTCTATGGTACTGTATTTTTGTTCAGTATCGTTTAATGTACGTGAGGCGTAACTAATGGGTTTACCATCTTGTGAAAGAACTGCACCAAGAGCATATTTTGAGGCGTCAGTAGTGAGTTCAAACGGCTTGTTAAAATTTGGGTATTGTAAAATTGGTTCGTTGATTAAAAGGTTTTTACAATAGTCGAAAGAATCTTTAAAATTTTGGGTATGAATAATTTTGTTGTCTTTCTTTAAGCAATAAGTGAGGAATTTAGTGATTTTTGCAAAGTCTTTTATAAATTTTCTATAGTATCCAAAAAGTCCTAAAAATGATTTGATTTCTGTTCTAGTGTTAGGTAATGGGAAATTTTTAATGACTTCTATTTTAGAGGGATCTGGTTTTATTCCGTCGGGTGTTATTATATGGCCTAAATATTTTACATTTTTCTGAAGAAATTCAGATTTGTCGAGTTGAATTTTTAGATTGGTGTCCTTACATTTTTGAAATACATTTTTGAGTCGCTCGATATGTTGTTGTAATGAAGTCGAATAAACAATAATGTCGTCGAGATATACTAAACATTGATTTGGTGTCAAACCTGTTAAAGCGGTATTTATGGCTCTTTGTAAAGTAACTTGAGAGTTTTTTAAATTGGAAGACATTCTTTTGAATTGAAATTTTCCATCCTCTGTTGAAAAGGCTGTTTTTTCTCTATCTCGGGGATCCATTTCAATTTGGTGGAAACGGGAGGCTAAGTCGAGAGTTGTAAAATAGTTTGCTCTGCCTAAATTGTCTAAAATTGTCTCTATTCGGGGTAAGGGAAATTTATCGTCGATGGTCTGTTCGTTAAGTTTTCTATAATCGATAACGATTCTCCATTTTTGCTTGCCTGAGGCATCACGTTTCTTTGGGACTACCCAAATTGGAAAATTATATGGCGATTCGCTAGGTTCGATTATATCTTCTTTTAGCATTTTGTCAATTTGTTGCCTGACTTCTTGTCGGTGTATATGTGGATATCGGTATGTTTTAGTGAAAATCGGGGTGTCTGTTTTCGTTCGTATGCGGTGCTTGGTTAAATTTGTAGTCGATAGAGGAATCTCGGGGGTATAAAATATTTCTTTATAATCTAAACAAAGATTTGTTAATAAAGTTCTTTCTTCTGGATTTAAATGATCTAATCTTAAATTATTTTCTAAATTTTGAAGAAGTATTTGTTTCTGACGAGGGTTTGAATTAAAATGACTGTTTATTTGAATTTTTTTCTTTACAGGAGTGTAGTCTTCTAAAATGAGAGGTTGTGATATAATTAATGTTTGGGATGTATCTGATGTGTTTATTAAACTTGTTTGGAACCAGTTGGTTTTTAATGTAACCATTGCTGAAGGCATTATTATATTTTTGGTAAAATTTAATTTAGGAGCTAATTTATATCCATCTTTTCCTACTGCGGGTAAAGTAACAAATTGTTCTGTTCGCGGTGGTAACGTAATATGTCTTAAAATGTCCTTAGAGGGTTTAATTTTGGAAAAATTGCACTGATTGCGTTTTTGTTCTTCTTGTTTTAATTTGGAATGGTTGTAGTAGAATGGTACGGTTGTCTTTTCAGTTTGAATATGCATCCATCGATAGTCGATGTTTGCAGGGAGGTTAGCTAGGAGGTCTGTGCCTATTAGTCCTACATATTCTTCGTGAAAGTCGAACAAATAGCAAAGATGTGTTCCATCTTCTGAAAATAGATTTTGAATAGGTACTTCTGCTACCAAATTGTGATAAGTAGTTCCATGAGAAGTAGAAATTTCGAAAGGATGTTCGTAAATTGAGTCGGGGTAATATGTGTGTACAAATTTTGGTGAAAGAATAGTACGTGAACTGCCAGTATCGATTAGTAATTTATCGCCAGTTTGCGGTATAATGATATAGGGTAAATTTGATTTTGGGTTTAATGAAAAAGTTTCTACCGAGGCATTTGACGAAAATTTACGGCTTCGCCGGGGTCTGCTTCGATGTCTGAATCTGATTCGGGTAAAGAGAAAAAGTCTGTAGTTGGGTCTAATTCGTTGAAGTATGTGTGACAATTATTGTCTTCTGTTATTTCAAAGTTTTCGGGAGTTTCCTCATTATAGTAAGGTTGTTGGTCATATTCGGGTTCATATTGTGATTGATTGGCGACATGTTTGTTAAATAATTCTTCGGAATGGAAGTTTCTCGGTTGATTAGATTGTCGAATGTAGTTATTTGGTCTAAAATTGGGTTTATAATTTTTATTTTGGGTGCCTAACTGTTGTGAAGCTGGGCGTTTTTGAATGGTACTAGTTTCCATAGGTACGGGTTTAAAAGTAGGCTTAAAATTTGGCTTTGGTGCAAATGCATTTTGTGTATGTATCACGTTAGATTTTTGATAAGTTGGAAATCTAAAATTTGGAAATGGGTTTTGATTGGTTTGAAATCTAGGGTTTGGTTGAAATTGTGGTGGCTTTTGATAGTTTTGTGAATGATTCGGATAATATTGAGTCTTGAATGGTGTTTTAGATTGATTTTGCGGTGTAAATTTGTTTTGTGGTTGACTAGTATTATTACTAAAAGAGAAATTCTTTCCTTGAAAATAACGAATGTCTAGTTTATCTTTTACAAATGTTAGTGCTTGTTCTAAAGAATTTGGTGCACGACTTCTTATGAAGCTGCCAAGAGGTTCTAATAAACCACTTATGAAAACTTTTAAAGCTAAACTCTTTGAAGTTTGCAATTTATGATCTTTGATTTCTTGAATTTCATTTCCTAAAGATATTTTTGAATTTAGGATGGCTAAAAGGGATCTAATTTTATTGAAAAAGTCGATAGGGGTTTCCTTTTGATTTTGTCTAAGTCTGGAAAGATCCATTTGAATATTTAGTTCGGAACGTTGGTCACCGAAATTATTTATTAAAACTTGTTTCAGTTCTAACCATGAAATATACGTGTGTCCTGTCACAATTTCTAAGGCTGCACCTTTTAAACGGTTGCGAGCAGCAGATAAAAGTAATTTATTGATATAGGCATTGACATCTGGTTGCCAAAATTGATTGAATATGTCCTCTACAGCGCGGATATATTCGCAAAGTTCGGCGGGGTTGCCGTGAAATGTTGGAATTTCATTTAGCATACTCATATGGAAACCTAAAGGGTATCCATTAAAGACTGGTGCTGGCGGAACAGCTTGATTTAAATTTTGATTCTCATTTGCCATTGTTAAATTTGGTATTAGACGGGGTGGTCTTAGTTATTCTATTTTGAGTTAGATTATTTTGAGTTAAGTTATTATTTCGAATTGTATTTTCGAATTCACTTTCAGATTCGCTTTCAGACGATGTGTCTGTATTAATCATTAACACTATGATTTTAAAAATTTGTTTATGTTAGTAAACAGTGCTTAAGATTAGGGGTTCCTAATTGAATTCAGGGTTCCTACGCATGATTGCAAAGTCGGTTGGCGATTATTAAATACACCTATCGTGTACGCCAGTACCTCATCTCGTTTGCAACCACCTGAGCTTATAATTAAAAAATTGTAAAGCTATGTTAGTAGCTGTTTAAAATATTAGTTTAAATTCACTTGTAACAAAATAATATACGTAATTTTCTTACTTATTCATTGTTGTTGATCTCGATGGATCTAGTTGTTGATCTCGGCGGATCTAGTTGTCGATCTCGGTGGATCTAGTTGTCTTCGATAGACGGAGTTGTTCCCAATGAACTGAATGTCTGCAATAGACAGGGTTGTTCCCAATGAACTGGATTGATCGCAATGATCGGCTTGAAAACTGCAACCAGCGGGCTCGACGCTTCGGCGATGCTTGTCCTATGGTCGGCTCGAGGGTACAGGTGCGGTTGTAGATCTTCGGAGGCAGGAATCTTGCAATTAAGGGTTGAAACCCACGGTGCAAAATTGGTTTTAATGGTCGAAAACTCTTGAGACCGTTGCAAACATCCGAAAGACTGCGCCAGTTAAGTTTATTTAACGACGATTAGTGTTTTTAAAAAGCATTTATTTATACTTAATACACTAATCACTTTACAGACGTCGGAGCTCTGCTCCACACACTTGATTCAGGACAGGCTAACCTGAGTGTCGAAACAGAACTGAATGCAAGAAGCATCTTAACACTAAGGAAAACTCTTATCCTAAAGAAATGCAAGCTAGTTTCCGTTCCCACAGGCGTTATCATAAAGTTCTAGGAACAGAGTACAGATCTAGCGGGTTCTAATCTTATCTCTAAGCTAGTAAGCGTTTCTAGTCACGTAACTCTCGGTCATTATGGATTTGATGTTGTAAGTGAGCCAGGAAGCAGGAGATTTGGTAATTCTAGACGTAACAACAGGTGCAAACAAATTAAAGATGGGAGTCCAACCAGTGGTACAAACGTTCAATTTATGGTCTTTATTATGAAGGAAATATATATTGTTCTAAGGAATTGAACGTTGTGCTGATTAAATGAGTTATAATCAAGTCTCAATAGGATATTATACGATGTTTACTTATAGGCTATGGATTTTACAAAAAATAAAGTAAGTTTATGGTCCGCAACTTCGTCGACTCAGTTCCAGAATTGACTATCAGGTCATTATTACTACATAAAAGAAGATCGAAAAGATTTATTTAAATTAAAAATCTCTGTGGCGTTGTACAGATTACTAAACAGATTTTAGTTCTGTGGAGCAGATGAGTATTGGAATTCTATCTTTACAGTAGTGCGATCTTGTCAACTGGATAACCTAATTTTATTAGTTTATTTTACTTTCTGGTATGGATATGGGTAAATTACATATTATAACTGCGATCCAACTTACTTCAACTATTATGGCAAAATTATTGAAAACGTAGAAGCCGAAAAAATAATGCTAAACTCCTGACGTATTACAACAATGGTTTGGTGCATATACCGGTTCACCGGCCACCTTGAATGATTCCCAAATCCGCTGTGGATCAAGGCCAACACGTTTTTATATTAATTCTTAAATAATAGAAGGCGGCATCAGCTGGAGAACTATTACACACTACACTCAGCGAATGCCAAAGAATAGCACGTGGATAGTATACAAACAACTTTTAGAGGTGAACTGTAGTTACTCAATTAAACATGGACGCAGTCAGTGAAGGAATACCGGGGAATTACAATGGGATAAACGATGCCGCATGGCAGAGCCAAGTTAGCTTTAGAAGACCAAGTAAATCTAAACAAGAATCCAAAGCAAACAGTCCAATCCAGCCGATAACCACCAACCCCACGTGCTCGGAAAACGCCGGGTATTATTTACAAAACTTCTCCGACAATGCAAGCATCGACGGGTTAAAGTTTCTTGGAGAGAAAGGAAGGACGATTCCGGAAAGGTATTTAGCCAAAACGTCCTATTTTACGATTTATTTGTTGGAATAGTTGCGTTTCAGAATATTTTGGGCTGTAACTCTTATAGTGTCTTTAGTGCTTAGCGTGATACTTATAGTGGAGACGTTCAATAAATGGATCAGTTCCCCGGTGATAGTCACTTTCGCCACCAGTCAGACCAGTCACCATATGCCCTGAGGTTAAATCGGACAGAGACTTGTTCAACTACACCGATGTTTTCTTAAGGAAAGAAAAGAATCTTACGCTAACGCCTGAGGAGTAATTATTGTGAGTGCGAACTCTAATGCGTGTTTGCTTACGATTACCTTTTGTGGCAGGAGCAAACACTTTGAGTTTATGTCGGTCGTCTGCGACACTCCTTCTGAGCTACTAGAGGAAAATACGACACTACCCAGTCAGGAATTGTTCGATTTTCTGTTGGAGGTAAGAAACACCAGAAAAGCTTAAATATGTATAAAGACAGTACCTACACAAGGTGTTGCATAATTTCTTATATTTAATCGAATTTTATTGCTATCTCTGCGAGATTTCTATTCTGCGCATTCAGGTCTTAGAAAAATTGTATAACGTCACTTTTTATTTGACAATGAGAAGAAAGGGTGGAAGGTTTTGACACTGATAAATTCGCCTTGTCAAGCAAAATTCATGCCTTAGATATGTTTTCTGTTAAAAATGGGCAAAACATGACTGAAACCTTTACAAATAAATGAAGGTAAAATAGGGCAGCCCTTCCAATACTGTAATTTTTAAATATATCCCTAAAAACATCAGACATCTAGAATATAGTGCTGACGTCTCTGTTGGATTAACCTTAAAAAATATAACTGGATATTAATATACAATCTAGTAACAAACATTTTACAGTTTTCTCTTATTTTATTTTTAAAGGTGGCTCCAGACTTCCACGACTCTGTGCTGAAATTTGATTGGAGCGGCAACGAATCAGACACTCGAGATCTATTTTCGCCCATTTTAACCAGTGAAGGAATCTGCTACACTTTCAACATGTTGGATCGCTCTGAACTGTTTACCGACAATGTGTAAGTACCCATCCGGTGAATAACACATGTAAAACTTAATTTCGTTATAGCCATTACGAAGACATTTACTTTTCATCGGAAGGAAAGTACACCCAGTGGTCGCCAGAAAAGGGATACACTGAAGAATCCACCATAAACGCTTACCCCAGAAGAACATTGATAGCTGGGGTGAAAGGGGGGCTTTCGATCGTGTTCATGGTTTTTAAGAGCGAACTCGATTACGCTTGTGGCGATTCTCTTCAAGGATTCAAGGTACTGAACCTGCATGTTTGTGTAAGGATAATGAGGAAATTATTACACAGGTCACCCTCCACCAACCAGCAGAATTTCCTCGTGTTAAGCAGAATTACTTCAGGATACCTCTCGACCAGTCTGTTGTAGCTGCTGTTAAGCCCAACATGATGACCACTTCCGAAGACTTAAGGAACTATGACCCACAAGACAGAAAATGCTACTTTTCGCACGAACGACAGCTGAAGTATTTCAAAATTTACAACCAGCAAAACTGCCTGATGGATTGCTTAGTAAATTATACCATAGAGTCATGTGGATGCGTGAATTTTCATTTGCCAAGTAAGTTTTCCTTGCTGTTAATATCTGAACGGGACGGCAATAGCTGACTCTATATTGAGTTTTCGTATGTATGTACCGACAACAAGATAGCAGGAAAAGCGGATAGTAAAAATAAAATTACGAAAAATATTGTCTCTCTCATTAAAAAATCATTGATTAATTGCATTTCGAAATCTGTCACATACTTAAGCAATAGATCTTTCAATGTATTTCTGATTCTTGTAGAGACCATAAAAACATTTTGCAACGCAACAGGGTTCTTGAATCTATTTCTCCCGGATATACTAGCCGTTCTATGTAGCTCAGGAACCAGGGTTCGAGATTACTTGGTTAATTAAACAGAATAGAAATAAGTTGATTTATTTACTTACCATTAATACATGTCACTTAATTCTAAACTTAAAAGTAAAGTTCACAAGCAAAGGATTTACAACCAAAAGTACCTATATAAATATGTGTTCGTATAATTCTTCTCCACTGTGGTCAACAGCGTCTGGACGTAATGCAAACCACTGTACACGGGTACGTAGCGGTGGAGCTTCGGTTGGTATTGTCAAAGTTTCCAACTCATCTCTATGACTAAAAATGTAGACACAAAAGTGACAGGAAGTTTATTCCTTGTGCTTTAGACAAAAGTTTAGTATCGTTGTAATATGGAAACATGTGTACAATGTTTATGCGATATTCCACAGCAGCTTGCTGTTTGTTCGCTGTGGGATCCTCTCATCACGTAAGTTGAATTTTAAATTACATTCTTGGTTTGCACTCAGGGGTCGAGGTTCAAATTAGCCGGTTATAAAGGAGCTATGACTCGAAGCGTTCTTTGCTCTTTAACAAGGAGCCCTCGGCCCGAGACGAGTTCAGGGGGATGTTTATCGCCGAATATTGGCTCGACAAAATACAGGTTTAGAAGATGGTTGCCACCGAATAGCGGATGACTCATATTGCTGGATGAAGCGGTGCTCTAAGTGTTCTTGACTGGCCTGCTTGGTCGGATAAATCAAAATCTCAAAGACGGGTCGGATATTATCCTTTTATATCCGCATTTAGCGGCGTTTTAATAAATTAGCTGAGGAAAAACAAACGTCTATGGAACTAATATAACAACTTGCAAATTTTGATATTGCTATTTTGCAAACGGTACAGTTCTTAAAATTAAAATCCAGATTTTTCCCTTTACTTACTCGTACCCATTCGATTCGCTCTCTAGACTATAATGTTGAATAATACAATGAAGGATAGAATTCCAAATTGAAAAATCAGACAACTTAAAGAAAACTGGTGTGGCCACATCCAAAGAATTCAAAACAGATGGACGCAAATAATCATTGATTGGGGACCAAGAATGTACAGTTTTTGTTCATATTTCATTTCTTCGAGTAAATTCCGCTATATACTAGGCGAATACCACTTTTTAATGTTCAAACATGTTAAGGATATTAGCAGCTATTTGTTGAAGAAATCCATCTTGAGGTAAAAGAATAGGTTAAAAGTGTAAAGTCGTAGAAATATATTTCAGCACCTTGTGCCTTCTTCAGTCTGCATAGTTTTAAAAAACACTTTAAAATCTGAAAGAAAATAATAGGTTAGTGAACAATTATCATTTTCTCAAATCTCTTTTTTACCTTGCAAGTTTTAAAAAGACAGTGCTTACATCAATAAAATGTTATTTTCCTCCTTATCTATTTATAAATCTCGCTAAATAAGAAAAACCAAAAGGGTTTCTGCGTATTTGAGATGAGTATCTGTAATAATTTAAATGTATTAAGAACATTCGATAAAGTTAAGTAAGTTTTATAATTCACCTGGCGTTATGTTAAAAAGCTAAATGGAAAATGTTCAAAAGTTGAAAAATGAGGACCATTTTTAAGGCTCCATGTTGAAAAGTTACAAAGATAATTGTTGATAATTTTTATGTAATTAAAATACCACTGAGTATCTACAATCTGCTCTTGGGCAATAAGTGGATGTTGTAACTTACAATAAAAAAAATAAGCTAATATAATGCACTAAATAAACTAAATAAATAAATAAATCGTAATAAAGTAAATTACCTAAAGTAAATAAAGTAGATTAGTAAATAAATCGCAATTAAATAGTAGAATAGGGACAGATTTCCCCCACTACTTTTAATTGATTAATCCCTGCGGCCATAATAATAAAATTGCCCGGGGCCTCGGCTGATGTCGTCACGTAATTAAATGGCCTAGGGCTTTTTAATAATTAAATTGCCTGGGGCGTCCATTTTGAATTCCTCACACGGCGGCCAATTTGGATTTTGATTTTGCCACGTGTTGCTAGGAAGCCATTTTGTTTTAAGCAGCCATTTTGGATTTTTAATTGTCGCCATTTTGTTTTAAGCCGCCATTTTAGATTTTGAATTAGCCACGTGAAGCTAGTGCCTTTTTGGATTTTGATTTTACTCGCGCATTTTTGGATTTTGAATTAGCCACGTCATTCTCTGTATACGTCACGCCACACACTCATGCTATCTTATGCACGTTCTAAAGTCACATTTTATTTAAAAAAATTTATGCTTTAAGCCGGATTCGAACCTGCTGCCAACGTATTGCGATCCTTATACCCTAACCACTGAGCTATCGCGACTGGTTATAACTTTTTCTTTCGAAGTCCATCACTATGCAAGCTGTTTGAAGTGTTGCCTATCAATCCTGTGATTTTAATATATTGTTTTCTTTATGAAAACTTGATTGATTTTTAGACGGCACGTTGTATAACATAATGTGAAATGAAAGAGTTAAATATTGTAAAATAGTTTTTAATTTATTAGTATATGTATACATATTTATTCATATAGGTACGAAAGTCGGGTTGAGTTGCTTTCAACTACAGCACTTTCAACTACTTTTAACAAATGTTCCATTTTTTGTGAAATAAGGCTGAAGAGCCTTTAACGGTTATTATACAGCGAACCCCTTTAACTTTAATAATTATAAAATCAATTATTTCTCTCTATACATTGACGGACAACAAAAGAACATAAAGGCAAACATCCATTAATTAGTCTTGCTAACTCGTCGTTCAAATTAAAAACAGTTTATCGATATCACAAGAAATAGATTTTTAGGAAAAGTGTTGAGCGACAAAACTAACTAAATAAATTCAAAGCATTGTAAATCCGCTGCGAATAATTCGAAAAAAGATGTCGATGCATTCTTGAAAGCTATTATTTATCCTTGTCGTACTAACTGTAAGGTTACGTCTTGCAAGTTCTAAAGTCGTATTTTTTGGGGTGTTTCATAAGAAAGTACATGTAACTAGATAAAACTCCTAGATTTGGGTGCGTCTGCGTCAGCGGTAAGTGCATATAACTAGAAAAATCCTCTAGATTTAAATAAACTGTTAGATATGAGAGTGTCAATAGCAATGATCCTTGGATTTGAAAAAATCACTATCTATCTGGTGAAAACATGAACACGCGGTAAATTTAAATTTAGTAGTCCCTGTTATCTAATGAGTTACTCGGACATATGTACATCATCCTACAACTTCCTTTCTTTATTTTTAGTAGGAGTTGTTTTAATACAATCTAACTTAATCTTTATCTTGCAATATATAAGTCTATATGTGATTCCTCTATTTCCTTTTCGATCCAGAAGTTGGTTACATCTCTTCTTCTTCTTCTTCGTTTCCTCCTTGTCAGAAGGGTCGTGATGGTTACATACAAAGCCTCAATATTTTCTAACTGTAAAATATAACTATTTTTGTTTCTGTAATAAATGTGTCATGATAATGTTGGAAATTTTGGCTTTTACACACATTATCTTAGATAATAATTATAAGGACGCCTTAACGTCGGATAGTTCTACTTTGTACGGAATTACTACAGGATTTTTATATTTTTTGTTAATATTTTCCAGACCTTCCTTTCCAATTACTTGTATAATTCCTCTTGACATCCTGTTCTCACTTTTCAGAAGATAAGGTAATTTTGCCTTTACAACATGTCTAGCCGAAATAAATTTCGAGAATTTTCCTCGTAAGTGACTATTACAAACACAGCATATCTCCTTCTTAACAATAAGAACACTTTTTCCTTCGCAATCTGCAGGATCAATAATTTTAGACAACATTATATTGTCACAAAACGATTGTGTAAGACGCGTAAGTATTTAAATTTAAATTGCTGACGGTAAGGAGTTGTTAGACTTCTGTATAATTTATGTTTCCAAAATCTGTAGCTTATGCTGTAAATATATTATATGTATAATTTATATTTACAATATCTGTAACTTATGTTAAAAATATATATTACTATGGAAAATCTCGAAAAGTGTTGAGTGACAAACTAAATAAATGGAACGAATTGTAAATCCGTAAAACTTTTAGTTATTGTGCGTTTACAAGATGGGGCTTTTGACAAAGTGGAAGAACCAAACTATGCTATTGTAAATGTACAGATTTTTTACTGTTAATTTGTATATAACAACTTAATGTAAATTGGTATTTAGAACATTTTAACGAAAAGTATTAAAAATGTCTTTTTAAAACTTGCAAGGTAAAAAAGAGATTTGAGAAAATTGTTATTGTTCACTAACCTATTATTTTCTTGCAGATTTTAACGTGTTTTTTAACTTTTTTAAAACTATGTAGACTGAAGAAGGCACAAGGTGCTGAAATATATTTCTACGACTTTACACTTTTAACCTATTTTTTAACTTCAAGATGGATTTCTTCAACAAATAGCTGTTTATACATCTCTAAACTGCTTCATTGTATATTGCAATTTAGTTTTTGATTTAGTCTCCACTGGTATAAGTACATCTCGCTTACATGCTCTAAGCTCTTGATATTATACCTTCTTTCTTTTTTTTTCAAATATATCTATTTTTTCCATTTATTGTTGCTTGACAACGAAAACGTTATTTTAATTTTCACCAATCTGATCCGCATGTTCGTTCACTATAATCTCTGCCACCCTCAATTTTTTATTTTAAATACCGTCGGGCTACCACAAAATCGATTAGCGATTCTATTTCTCATGTATGTTGCTGCCATGTGTATGTATCTATCTTTTTGTACTTTGCTACCAACTTCGGGGTATACAGTTTGCCTAAAATTGTACGAAACATGGCAATTCCATGAGTTGGAAAAGGTTCAAATACTATTTGCCATAAAAGTAACCGCAATAAAAAATGAAATAATAACTTTGGTAGCTAGGCAAAAAGTAGGTACAATAACTTTGTAAATTACTACTTAAAATATACGGTACCCCCCACCCAAGAAAAGCGCCCTTTCATGCTTTCCAAGAATACTTCGACACTCAGCATCACTCCGTTTCGCTAATACAATAAAGTGTTATGAACCAGTTATTTATAAAAAAAAAAAAACAAAAAAAAATTTTTTTGTCGACGACCATACTTCAAAAGTTGATGTTGCCTTCATTTTCGGAGGACCTATTGTATGAAAACGATCCAAGACTTCAGAAAGGTTTCTGGCGACCGGAATCGTGTACACATACGAACATACATACCCCGCACAGCACGTTTAGGCACCCCCCAATACGAGGGAGGGAACTAGTGGGCTGGGGTCGTCACCAAAAGATCCGTGCAGTCGAAACGAAGATTTCGTATAGTGGGTTCATTAGTCGGTTGGCACGAATTTTAGAGATATTTGACTCAGAGTGGTTTTCGATATTAGGGAATTTCAATACTTCGTACACTTCGTGTCGAAGTAATTTATATGACCAAAAAAAAAACGTTTAATTTAACTGATTTATCATATCTTGGTTTTAGGAAATGAATCGACCCCAATCTGCAGTGCTGCAAAGAAAGAATGTATGGAGAATGCCAAAAGTAAGCGTAGTGTAATATTGAATTAAAAATTTTTATTTACATCTTTTCTAGTAATGTTTCTAAAGAACGAAGTTGACAACGACATAAAGCAAGCCCGAAAATCAAAATTGACTCGCAGCGATTTAAATTCAAACACTGTTGATCACTCTCAGCAATGTAATTGCTTGCCGTCTTGCTACTCATTGGATTTCGATGTCGAAACGTCCCAATCCGACTGGGAATGGGAAGAGGCCTTCAAAATATACAAGGAAATCGATGAAGACTTTACGATTTTTGAAAATTTCAGGTAGATTGCAAACAAAGGCGAAATGTAAAAATTCAATAAAATCTCTGTTGCAGAATTAAAGTTGCCAGATTCAGAATTTATTTTAAAAATATGCAGTTTTTAACCTCGGAAAGAAACGAACTATACGGCTACACCGACTTTTGGGCAAACGTGGGCGGCATCGTCGGTTTGTTTACCGGATTTTCGTTTATTACTATGTTTGAAGTATTTTATTATTTAAGTTTAAGGCTCTTTTGCAATGTAAAAATGTTTGGACGCCATGTTTGGTCGGGCGCACCAGAATTGTCAATGAAGGATTAGAACTCAAATTTTAAAGGGTTAATTATATTTTAAATGTCAATAATAATAATAATAATAATAGATGTCCTTATTACTAGATCCATATTAAAAACTTAGAGATATATAATATACCAGGCGGAGTTCAGCATGGCGGCAGGTCGCTGTATCCCGCTGTTCTTTCACTTCCTGCATTGAGCAAAAACCAAATTACTAATTACATAGAAGTGGTGCAAACATTTATTTCGAACAAATCCCTTGAAATAATAACTACAACCTAATAACTTCTATAATAAAGTATAATAATAAAATAGCGTTCACCTACTCACGAACGTTCCGCCTCTACAATACATATATTTTTAATTGTCCACTTCTCCTGCACACCTCTAGAGCTGCTTCACTAACTTATGCAACATAAAGAGACACTTGGGGGACCCTCCAAAGCCCCCACGTCACCCTATTCTATTAGGGCGACCCCGTCATCTCTATCATTGAGAAAAGAGAACCCCAGAACTCAACCGAAAACTTCAAGCCACCTGGACAGCAGCTCCACCACTAATACGACGCTCTGCACAAGCAACTTCTACTTAAGGCAAAGCGAAACATTAGCTTGTCACTTTACACCAAAAGTAAACAAATATTCAAACTTACCCTTCAGTAAAAGAAACAGTCGCTCCCGCAAGCCTTGTAAACTAGTACACTATGAGCCTCAATCACTGTCACAGCCTTGCATAACAGGAAAAACGACGATTTTATTAACTTTCAAAGTCACCGACTGACCCACAATTGGTGAAAACGGACTGACATCTTTAATGTATTAACTGTTTACATTTACAGCAACCAGCGTAAAATGCTGCTTCGCGCTAGGTCTCACCCCGCTAAATAGTCAAGAATCCAGTTCCTATGACATCCATTTCGTAGGCAGCGCCACGAGGCCTTTGCGCAATAATAATTTGGTTGCCTATCCGCCATGCGTTCGTATTGCGGAAAAATTCTATATATCCATTTTATGTACATATACTTATATAAATAAAATTATTTTGACTTGTTTATATAAAGACCAATAGAGATTTGTTTAAGCAGTTCTCCTTCTATCTTCAATCGAATAATCAATCAAACTCTCTGCTACCTATAAATTACAAGTAATTACAAAAAGCAATTTGGTTAACTTTAAGCTAACTATAGCGAAAGCTTATAATGTTAGAAGTTTCGCAAAATTCAAGTTATTAAAATGTACCTCTAAGACAGCTTTAACAAAATAAATTCCCAAAACTATTCATTGATACAAACCAACTACTATAGTTGTTTCAGCATATATCGAATCCGTTAAAAATAACTGTTATCAACAACATACCATCATCAGGCATAAAATCTTCTAAAGAACGTCCCAAAAATATTAAAGCTACATATTTAACTTTAAGTTTAGTTATTTCTAACGGATTGTATAACAACTGTAGCGATTGGTTCCTATTAATAAATAGTATTGAGAATGATTAAGTAAATATTATTAAACCTATTTATGGTAACCCCAAAATTTGGGAAAAGATAAACATTTAAAGAAAATTTTAAAAAAAACCCGCACATCTCGATCAATAGTATTACAAGTAGAAACCGCCTCACTGGAATAAAGAGAATAATATAACTTCAGTGTAATCGGCGTGAGAGATAGCTGTGGCTACTCGCATGTACATACACAACATACAAGGAACAATATCAAAATAACGTTAAAATAATTGTTCTTAAACGAAAGTATCAAAAACAAAAAAAGACGATCCGCCCTATTTAATAATAAAACCGCTGCTGCTCGCACTTGCTTGCACAAAAACCAGGCGCAATTTTCACACATAAACACATTCTTTCACGCTTGTAAACTCTTCTTACAGCTGAACGCACATCTTTCCTATATCAAGTTACATTCTGTTCCACGGTTGCTCTGGGCTGCGTCATTCACACCTTAGATGGCGTGTAGCGTGGAAGATAACCATATGGACTACTGTGCGGAGGCATCTCACAATATTTTCGCTGGCTTGGGCGCCGCCCGTGCGATTAACGACACGAAGCCTTCGAAACGCTTCGAAGTACACCCTTAGGATGTTGCACAATCTGTATGTTCAGTTTGTACACGAAAGATATGTTCACTTAATTCGTAAACGCTTGTCCGCTGCACATTAAAACGGTGGCAGCAGATTAAATACTGGCACGCCCACCAGGTCGCTTCTAATTAACTTAGCTCGCCTTGAGACAAACTCGCACAATGAGCACCTGGGGGTTGCAGATGGGTGCAGCCCGTTGAAGCTAACGTGCAACTGCCTAATTCCAGTCCAACTCTCCGCGATTACAGAATTCCTGATGTAATGCCACACATGCAAAATTTAAGTGCTGCATGCATAGAGTCCGCTCTACACACATTTATAATTCTAGAATACATTGCTTATAACTAATTTACAATAATGTAACATATAAAAACCCGGCTATGGGTTTTAAGTGTGAAAATATCCATAAAAATCTGGTGTGATACACTCACACAACTTCCTTTTACAGTGATCTTATAATTAGTCAAAAATTTCATTTTTAATTTTTAACCATTTGTTAAAAATTTTCAAAAATTACAAATTCTACAAAAACGGTACAAAATCGAGTGTTAGTTGAAGAGACAAATTTTCTCTAGAATTTTAAGGTGAATTCAAAAATGTAATAATATACCGGGTGTTTTATTTAAAATGGGAGTTAATAACAAAAATAGAAAAAAAAACAAAAGAAACCCACTTTAGAAGTATTCAACTGGAAAATCACTTATCTCACATTAACACACATTAAAAATGTAAGAAAAATGTAAAATTAAAAAAAAATCGTTAGAGCCGTTTTTGAAAAAAACGAAAAAAACTGAAAAATCACAAGAGTAAACACCTACTTCCGGTTATGCGATTTTTTTCAAAAGCTTGCTGTCTCATCTACATAGTACACAAAACTTATATATGAAGTTTCAATGCCATACCTCTTTTCGTTTTTGAGATATTCTGTTCACAGACAGACACACAGACAGACAGACAGACAGACAGACCAATGAAAAAAAATATGTTTTTTGGGATCAGGGGACTCTAAAACGTGAAGATCTGTTGAAAACTCAATTTCGAATTTTTGGGGTGAACAATACTTCCTTTATAGTAGTAAAAGGAAGTAAAAAGGGAGGGTATACCAGGATCCGTTTCAAGGCAATTGCGCAGCTGGGACCAGGCCGAAAACCAGCTTTCTCTAAAACTTGAGTTGGGGTGGTAAGTAGATTCCTGTAGATGACAATCACATATCTACTTGTATTGCTGTATGACTAGACCTGCTAAAAAAGTAGGCATTGACACAAAAGTTCTTACGTTTTAAATTTTGGTTAGGATTAGGAGACAAGTTTCTGCTATGTTACGGTACTTCATGTTTTGTGATTGGTTAGGAACTGTAAGGTGGGACACTTTTTTTTGTGGGACGAATATCTTTCCACACTATCGTTGGTGGTCAGTTGAGCACTGCAGAGTAGGTCACAATTTCATGTGTAACGAACAGCTATCCAGACTATCTTAGGCTCGGTTGGTAGGGATGTTAAAGGTGGTTACATTAAGGGTTGATTGAATCTTTGCCTCTTTTTTTGCTATTCTGGAGTTCATTTTTACTTCCTTTTACAGTAAAGGAAGTATTGGATTCACCCCAAAAATTCGAAATTGAGTTTTCAACAGATCTTGACGTTTTAGAGTCCCCTGAACCCAAAAAACATATTTTTTCATTGGTCTATATGTCTGTCTGTCTGTGAACAGAATATCTCAAAAACGGAAAGAGGTATGTGTTGAAACTTCATATATAAGTTTTGTGTACTATGTAGATGCGATAGCAAGCTTTTGAAGAAAATCGCATAACCGGAAGTAGGTGTTTACTCTTGTAATTTTTCAGTTTTTTGCGATTTATTCAAAAACGGCTCTAACGATTTTTTTCAAACTTCACATTTTTATTAAATATTTAATGTGTATTGATGTGAGATAGGTGATTTTCCAGTTGAATACTTCTAAAATGGGTTTATTTTGTTCTTTTTCTATTTTTTTTTATTAACTCCTATTTTAAATAGAACACCCGGTATATTATTACATTTTTGAATTCAGCTTAAAATTCTAGAAAAAATTTGTCTCTTCACCTAACGCTCTATTTTGTACCGTTTTTGTAGAATTTGTAATTTTTGAAATTTTTTGACAAATTCTTAAAAATTTAAAATCAATTTTTTAGTTAATTATAAGATCACTGTAAAAGGTGTGTGCGTGTATCACACCAGATTTTTTATTGTGAATTCTATGTGGATTCGCTTGGATTTTGGGGTGCTCTTGTTTCGGTTGAATATTTTGTAGTTGTTATTGTAGTTTAAGATTGAAGGGGATGGAGATGTTTTCTGTTGCGAGTATACGGAAGTCGAGTCACCGGCATAACCTTTCCATCCAGTAGGAAAACTAGTCTTGGTGCAACATTTTCGTAGCCATTCTCTCTGGTTTTCCTTTTCCCTAAATTTGGGTTGCTTGTTTTGAATACTAGTGTGCTAAAGATGATTCTAAGCGTTATTCTTGCAAATTTTTACACTTTCGGCGTATGCTGTGTTTCCTATGTTTCTACTTCAATTTTCAGAACCTTATCCTTAAACATATTGTTTAAGTAACTTTCGATTGGTATCTTCTTTTCCGAAAGTTCTAGTTTATATGGCAAGCTATATTCTCTTCGCATTTCAGAAAATTGATTCTTCAGATTGTAGCTCGTGCCGTAAGAAGTACAGAGTTGTTACACACTTTAGAAAGGCTCTATTCTCAAAAATAGTCCGTAACTGGGCTTATCATCTATGTGATGGTATTGTGATTAGCTGTAATCTGGCTATTTAAATCAGGATCTCACGGTATTCAAAGAGCGATAACCTTATGGCCGCATGATGTATCAGGTACAGAACCTTTTCATCCACCTTGCACGTTGCCTAACTTATAATTAGATTTATTTAGGGCCTTAATTAATCTTTCACCTGATCGAGGGCCTCTAACAATTTAGAGAAAAGCATTTGTACCAAGTTTATTGTTACGGCCTGCAGTCTCCTTGGCTGGATAGTACGAAAGAGAGTCGTTCATCCTCTGGAGTATTGTCCAGTGCAATGTTTTGATGTTCAGAGCAATTCTGATTGCCTAACTAAGACATGCAAAAGAATCATTTAAAGGCGCACAGAATTGATATTTTGTTAATTGCAAGATAAAGTCAGTATAACACACTAAGAAATGCACAAAATACGATTAGCAGTAACTATAATTACATTAATAGAGGTTGGCATTAAATTAAACAATATCGAAGGGGTTACGTTTAATTAAATTTTCATTAAATAAGCTCGTTATGGCAGATGCACTTAGTTTGTGTGGCCTGACAGAGTTAATATTGTAAAATCAATACAAGCATGTGACTATTGTAAGATACAGAAATGGTTCGTGACTTTACGAAAGTTATATGCAGCAACAGAATTAAAATTATATTATCAACAAACAGTAAAGCAGCTGATGCGTAAAAAACGGTGCAAAGCAAAGCAAAGATTGCAAAAAGCAAGGTACGGCAACCTATTAAAGGACAAAGACAATTGTACACTTCTAATAAACTTGTTAAACAGTGCATTTAATAACTAAAGTGATCAAAAGCAGAGTAAGGTTATAAAGTGCTACGAATTGACATTATTCGAAAGACAGTTTAGTTCCTAAGTAATAACATTGTATCAAAACTTACTTCACAACAGTTGTAAAATTTAATTAGTACACGACCTAATCTTTAATTGTTATTATTGAATACACAAGCCATAAATAAAGTTGGTGGTTGTTAAGCTTGGCTCCCAGAAAGTTGTAGTTTATCGATATTAAAAGTATTGCAGTAAGTCCAAAAAGTTGTTTTATCTGTTTGTAAATCCTCAGAGTACAGTTTCGTAAAGTTTCTTTGAGTTTAAAACTCCCGGTGAAGAGGGATAAGCTCTGCAAGAATTGGTCAAGTGCATCCGACATTGACATCACTTTTCGGGCAGATTTTGAATAGTTTGAGGCATTGGCCAGCTGAAATCTTATCTGCATTGTATGAAAGAGACCTTCCTTAAACCCATGTCCAGAAACTTGGAGCAGAAAGCATTCCAGAATTGAAAAATCGCCATGGCGTCCTTTGAAATCGTATCCAGCCTACGAAGTCCACCTCTAAGCTAAAATTTCACACGAAAGCAGTACCGGAAGCCCATCAGCTTTTTGCAGCGAAAATATTAGTTTGTACGAGGTGTAGAAGCAGCTTCCAATTTCCAGATCAGTTCCAGAGAGTTTTTTTTTCAAGATGGCGTCTTTTGATTTTGCGATTTGGACCAGAGATTTGGAGCGTCCTTGCAGGAAATCGAACAGTTGCCTATCACGCGTCTTTTTACGTCACTGTAACCAAAAACAAGTTAGCCGAATATTACGTCATTATTATTTTCACTGCATATTTACCTGATGTGAAATTTGCTAATTTTTTGGTGTTTTGCATTCAAACTGCGCTATTTTTGTACGAGTGAACCATATCTGTTTTGATTTGTCAATATTGGAGGTTAGACTGTAATTTGCCAGAAGTCGGGTATTTGCCATACAAGTTAATAAGTTATACTCAACGGTAGATGTTATACGGGGTATTGAACCTACCCCTTTGTTTGAGTTTTTCTCATGCTACAGCCGAAACATTTTATTTAATTCAGTTGCCAGTCAGTAGAATATGAAAGGCAATAAACCATTTATTTTGCTAATAATAATACATCATGCATTTTTAATAAGCCCTGAGAAACACAATATTGAATTCTTTTATTAAAACCACTTTAATTTGAGTGATACATACCACCATTATTTATGTATTTATATTATTATTGCAATTCGGGGCGGTCATTACAACAGGTCAGAAATATCTATACTGCTATCATAGTAAGTGGATTCTACGTTATTCACTAAAACAGACAACTTTGCTTTTAACAAATGTTACGTACCGCTTTACTTCGATTTGTTGTTATTTATTATCAACAGAGTCACTCGTTGTTTACAGAATATCACTGGTCTTAGTTTCTTTTAATTAGGTTAATTTGATAACACTGGCCGTCTCGCTTTACGTTGTAAGATAATAAACAAATTTTATAATTTTATGGACCAGTACACTATCTTGTGCACGCAACTGCAGAAATTATTGGGAAGCGTTAGTGGCTGAGCTTTTGCGTTTTTTTTTTTTTAGCTTGGAGATTACCCTTACAAGTTGTGGATTTCCGAGCAAACTAATCTGTAGGTTATGAAAAGTTTACTAATAGTTTTGAATATGAGACTCTGCTCTCCTTGTTTTATAAATCTATGCTTCCCCTAATCGCTTTTGAGCGCTACTAAATGATTAAATTGTAACCTTACCATAAACCCATATGCTATTGGAGTATTGAATCATCTATAAGTAATAATTTTAAATATTTGGTGATGTACTTTTTATATAGTTAGTAGTACCTACCTATTATCTATAGTATACTAAAGATTAATAGTTTAAGAGGCTTCAGCACGTTTAGAATTTAGGATATTATTGTGAAATTTTCCATATCAATAATACAAAAACTAATTGGCGAGCATTGTTTAAGAGCATAGAGTATTAGCTAGTCTCTTAGAAGAATGGAAGCGTAAAGCAACAGGCATTTTACATTGGTTTTCTTTGTGGCTGTGCACAAAGGTTGATTAAAAGGACGTTAAAATCGGAAAGCTGTTTTTTAGTTGATTTTGCATTCTACCTACAAATATTCTCAATATACATAGTATTCAAAGGAAACACTTCATGGTGTTTAATAAAGTAACTTGCATAACTTTGTGACGAAATTATTGCTGTGATCTACTCTTCGCATGTCCACTTCTGGCCTGGGTGCAAAGTGTAATATTTTCACATTGAACAGTAATATGTAATTAACGCTGTATTCAGAAAGATGCAGCTTTTCTGCTATAAGTGCTCACCAAATGTATGCATGTAAAAGCAGTGCGCTATCTAAATATTATGGAAATTTAGTATGAAGGTCAGCAGGTTCTTCCAGTTAATTACGGTAACACGTGTTTTGTTTGATTCAGTCATTCCGGAAACAGAGTGCGTGTGTTGTCTTCAAACTTACAAATTTGTTTTAGACAGCTCAGAAGATGTAAAACTTACAAACTTTGAAAAATATTTCTACTGCCATAAAATGGACCTGCGGGATGTCAAGCAACAGGCGAAGCCTGCTAACGGTTATTATAAGAATGATCAGATTTCCCAGGAAGAAAACTATCCTACTTGTGCCCAAAACACAAAGCAGTATTTTTTGGACTTTTGTAATAAAACCGGTTTGCACGGATTTAACTTTCTGGGCGAACGAAGGCGAACAGTTGCTGAGAAGTGAGTGATATTTCAGGGTTGTTTACTAATTTAAGGATGCTTAATTATTATAATTATTGTTATTATCAATGCTTTTATTATTTCTTTTTCAACTGTAAAAAATAAATCGGTAATAAATTCTTGATATTTGAGGAAAAGATCAGCCTAGGCGCCTCATCAGGGCCCGCTGGTCTTCCACTTGCCTAATTTTCGCGCAGTAGGTATTTGTGGCAAAAAATATTTAATAATAGGAGTGAAATCGATTTACAGGGTTTTCCGATTGCTTTTCACCATGTATCAATTGTGTTTCACTATTTGTAAAATGTAATTCCCATTTGTCAATAATGACAAGTGTTGACAAGAGGGAAAACCATTTGAGACAAAGTGAAACACAACGAATACATGGTGAAAAGCAATCGAAAGCACTGTAAGTGAGTTTAGTTTGTAAAAATTTAGTAATGGTCGGCGGAATATTCGATCACTGTTCTTTTTCAAAATTTCGTATAAATTTTACCTTAAAAGATGTTACTACTTAAAACTAATTTTTCAGAAATGTCATGCTTTACATATAAAGCTATTAGCTACAATCTGCTGTCATAAACATCACGATTTCCTAAGTGTTTAAATTGCTCAAAATACAATGCATCCAAGATAGGGATGTACAGTATGAGGATGTTGTGAAAGAAAATGTAGACTTGGCTGAAGAAGAACTCAAATCTTATTTTGGATTTTCATATGCTTTTCAAGTATCTGCACATTTGGGATCAACCTTTGTACTCGAAATACATGTACAGTTCTTATTCATTCAATTAAAGCTTTGACATAGTAGACTCCAATATCGTAATTATAACTGATTAGTCGCTTACTTACAAAACAATAACAACTGGTCGTGTAATCTTTCTTTCCAAAATTATACAAAATTGGCCTCCACCTTTTTGCGAGTTTTACAGACATGAATATTATTGCTACTAAAAATAATATTAAGTGTGAGCTATGCAGCTGTTTATATTTAATGTAATGTAATACAATTTTATTGTTTGAAATCTCTTTCATTAGTCGAGAATCATAGGATGTGCACTAGAAAATATAGTTTAAAAAGATTGTAAAGGGCTTTACTCAGAACTTCCGTCGCAAGAGAAAGGTTGTCACTAAACAATTTCAAAAATCAAAGAAAACTAGGGGTTAAAATATCTTCATGTTCTTATTAATACTGAAGCAATAAAAGTAATCATTTAGTATTGCAAATTACATCAATTTTCAAATAAAAAATTATTACCGGCCGTGGTATTCGAACTTCAGCGCCGGCGAATGCGATTTCAACTCTTGGTAATACCCCGCAAGCAAACCGCCCGTTTGTTGCATTCGGCCACGCGTTATGGCGATGCGACTGTCTTCAATAGAATGATTTTATCGTTGACTCTTTTTGTTTATTTTACAACATTTACTCTGTATTTGTTGGGTCCCATTTTCGTCAACGCTAAAGTCTGAGCTATGTGTAAATTATTACTTTTATCCACAGTTCAAGCAAAATTAAACAAAAATTTATTTTATTATGGTGCTCACCTTATATATATTTGTCCGAATTTTTCTCGGACTCATGCTATCTAGAGGCCGTGAAACGTGAAGATCTAAAGAAATCGCGGGAGATGATTTTTCGCGATTGTAATATGTCCTTCGTCGTTTAGGTGAGGGAAGTAAAAGTTTAAACTATCTGAAGTAGAGGACGCCATTTGATTTGCTAATACAAAAAAGCAGAAAAAATGCTTTAGAATTATTTTTACTGAAAATTTTTGAATTTTATGTTTAACGTATGTAACATAAGTTTTGGGGAAAATTCTATTATTATTCTGTTACTAAATTATGTCTAATCTAGTTGTCACTGGGCGTAAAAAATACATAATAGTTGTTTTATAATATTACAGGGTTTTCCGATTGCTTTTCACCATGTACCAATTGTGTTTCACTATTTGTTAAATATAATTCCCATTTGTCAATATTGACAAGTGTTGACAAGATGGAAAAGCATTTGAGATAAAGTGAAACATAACTGATACATGGTGAAAAGCAATCGGAAAACACTGTAAATATGAAATTTGACAGTGAAAGTTTTAAAAGATGTCATGCAAACTTGAAATACACAAATCTACTAAAATTTAGTTGGACGAATTCCGAAACATGACATTGTTTGCGTTTTTTAGGGATAAAAATATTGGACAGAGAACTCTTTACGGAAATGTGACGAAGGTATACCGGGTGACAATGAGATCAAGGCCATGCCTCTATCTCCGTTAGTTATTTTATTTTTTTTTAATTTTTTTTTATTCGCACTCAGCCAACAGCCCTTAGTCCAATTATAGGCGTCGCTGTGCAGTTATGAGGACTTCCAACCCCACTAACGACTGTCATGATGTTGTATGACCGCCGGGACCAACTTTTTTCCGTGATAGCCGTACCACGAGGCGCCGAGAAGTGAATGTATTTGGATGAAATTTGATACAAGGACAATAGACATAATTTCGGATTGACATACAAGTATAATCAAAATGGTCGACTTACGGTTTCACCGGAAATAACACAAACTTTGATTTTTTAAATGAATCACCCTATACATTTTATATTTTTCCCAATCTACAACTGAAATTATATACAACAGTGTTGCCAAATTGGCTTAGATATTACACAGAAACATTTTTTAAAAATATTAATCAATTATTCTTCAATTTTAAATAAAGATAAAGTAGTGCATGATGTATATCGTTAGATTGTAATTAAATTAGCTGTTTAATGGCAAGATGGCTCTTGGTAGGTGCCACTTAAAAAAGTGACTTTTTCTTTAAAAACATGTTTAGCAAACTTTGTGGTTTTATTACTGGTTTGCGATTGACTTCATTAATAAAATAGCTATTATTATTAGTTCCTACCGTCAACTAGACATAGTTTTTCAAGTCACAGCCTTCTATCGTAAAAAATAAAAGTAAATAAAATATTTTTCTGTTTGAAGATATGAAAATTTGACGAGTCTGGTATATGTAATTGGACTTGTAGATTCCAAAAAAGCATAAAATATACAAGCTGATACATTTAAAAAATCAAAGTTGGTATCATTTCCGGTAAAACCGGAAGTTGACCATTTGGACTATGTCTATCGGTTAATCAGAAATTATCTCTAGTATCTTTATATCAAATTTTATCCCCATCGATTCATAAATAAAATAGATATAAGCATGGCTCTGGTCTCATTGTCACCCATTATATCATGTATGAATGTACTAAAAAGTAGGCGATCCGGACTTTTGCCCTCAAATCGAATAAACAGACTTAACCAAAGAGTTTCAAACGCAGTTGAATCGTCGTCGAGCAAATTAGCTCGTCGATTTGGAATTTCACTCATGACTGCAGGACTTTGGCCAGAAATGATTTAAAATTTTGAAAGAAAAAGAACTGTCGTCAATACACCGCGGCCCAGATTAAGAAGATCCCCAGATACTGCAGCGCATTAAAGCTCCAACCTCATAGAAAACAGAGAGATCATTATGGATGACGAAATAGTTATTTATGTACCAAGGGCATTACAAAGATGTTTATGCCCTTTCAAGGGAAACAACTTTACAAGCCCGGAGGCCCCTGGCCCGAGAGGTTATAAGCATTTTCAAACAAATACTCAGTTGCGTACGCTGAATATTTTTGAGAGAATAAAAATTTAGTAAAGATTGTCGTCAGTAAGATCAACTTCCCTTTGACTTTGCGATGTCGAGAGTGATTGTAATAAACGCGTGTGCTGTATTGCTTTATATCAAAAATCTTTTGAGTGGTTATTTTCAAAATAACTATTAAAATAGTTCCAAGTTGCTTGTTTGTAATAGTTAAAGTGCGTAAATAATTGAAGAATTATTCTTCTCTCACTGTACTGTAATTTACATAATTTTTGTAAAATCCGTATGATAATAAAACCCCACTTGCGTGCCTCGGCACAACTACATGTGGTGCAGCTGATCAAGTTATAGCATAATTGCTCTAATACTATACACTGATAGTCAACTACTGCACAGCTGCAAATGTTTCCGCAAATTCTGCAGGGATATTCAACTTTTATAAAACTGTTGTAAGTTTACATATGTTTTATACTTTTTAAATCAAAGTTTGGTTGGGATAACCATCGCAGTTTTAAATTTAATGTGTTATCATTGAATCTGTCCAGACCCGACTCAACTTAGCAATATTTTCCAACAATATGGGAATCATCACACAAAGCCACGGTGGAAACAAGGCCGTCATAAAATTACAGGGAGGGGTTTGCAAAAACCAGTTTGAAAATTAAAAAACGGGGGATGTTTTTAAGCTGTAAGCTTGTTAGAAACATTTCAAACATATAAAATAAAAACGTTTATGCTGATAAACAGAACAAATCGAATGAAAACCACAAGTGAGATATAACACAAATGCTAATCCACACGTAATAGCTGAGATCGAACTTTCTCGGTCAGCCGAGCTGCGTACAACCGGCATAGCAATAGCAAGTTGCTATTCAAATTTAGCACTTATTTGTGGGAGGAGCTTCTCCTAAATCCATAAGTTAAACGTAGTATAGACTGTAACTGGTTACCAACAGACATTTTAATATGATATTCTAAATCGATTGTGACAATAAAAAAAAATCTTCTCGCTGTCGTTGTCAACTTGGAAGTAAATAATAAACTCGTACACTAGAATTCAAACAACAAAACAGGAAAGTAGATATAGCATTTGCTGCCTTTAAAGTGAGATATGTTTTCTGGCACAGCATTTATTAATATTTATATTCTTTATTAATTAACACCAGAATATAACTCATAACATAATATAGCATAGCATAACATTCATAACTGAACAATTTCAACTGAATTCTTGTCGTTTGATGTACATATAGGGAGTTATGTGATTGGCAAGTCTGCTGGCTATGTGTAAGAGGCACTCGTTCACTACCGCTTACGGCGAATAGACCGAACTCTATAGACCGAAAGCCGTTGACCGAACTCAATTAACCGATAAGCAATAGACCGAAACGTCACTAGACCGAAGCAGCAATAGACCGAAAATCAGTTGGTCGAAAATATATTACGGTTACATTTATTAACATTAATAGCATCAACTTCCCTTCACACTTTATTCAGGCTTAGGACTGGCAACATAAACTGCTGGCGTGTTTAGAAGTTTTTTTTGTTTTTGATTCTATTTTAACTTTATTCTAGTAAATCATACAATACTTAACAGATATATCCTACCGAATTACATATCTACTAACATTAACAATTAAAATTATGCGCAATCCCACGTAAATAATCGACTATGTTTCCTTGAATATCGAAGTTACTGAAAAGGCGCTTTGAAGTTTTTTTGTTTTTTTTGTTTTTGATTCTATTTTAACTTTATTCTAGTAAATCATACAATACTTAACAGATATATCCTACCCAATTACATATCTACTAATATTAAAAATTAAAATTATGCGCAATCCCACGTAAATAATCGACTATGTTTCCTTGAATATCGAAGTTACTGACAAGGAGCTTTGAAGTTTTTTTTGCCTTTTTTGTTTTTTTTGTTTTTGATTCTATTTTAACTTTATTCTAGTAAATCATACAATACTTAACAGATATATCCTACCCAATTACATCATTACTAATATTAAAAATTAAAATTATGCGCAATCCCACGTAAATAATCAACTATGGTTCCTTGAATATCGAAGTTACTGACAAGGAGCTTTGAAGTTTTTTTTGCCTTTTTTTGTTTTTTTTTTTGTTTTTGATTCTATTTTAACTTTATTCTAGTAAATCATACAATACTTAACAGATATATCCTACCCAATTACATCATTACTAATATTAAAAATTAAAATTATGCGCAATCCCACGTAAATAATCAACTATGGTTCCTTGAATATCGAAGTTACTGACAAGGAGCTTTGAAGTTTTTGTTTGCCTTTTTTGTGTTTTTTTTGTTTTTGATTCTATTTTAACTTTATTCTAGTAAATCATACACTACTTAACAGATATATCCTACCCAATTACATATCTACTAATATTAAAAATTAAAATTATGCGCAATCCCACCTAAATAATCGACTATGTTTCCTTGAATATCGAAGTTACTGACAATGAGCTTTGAAGTTTTTTTTGCCTTTTTTGTTTTTTTTTGTTTTTGATTCTATTTTAACTTTATTCTAGTAAATCATACAATACTTAACAGATATATCCTACCCAATTACATATCTACTAATATTAAAAATTAAAATTATGCGCAATCCCACGTAAATAATCGACTATGTTTCCTTGAATATCGAAGTTACTGACAAGGAGCTTTGAAGTTTTTTTGCCTTTTTTGTTTTTTTTGTTTTTGATTCTATTTTAACTTTATTCTAGTAAATCATACAATACTTAACAGATATATCCTACCCAATTACATCATTACTAATATTAAAAATTAAAATTATGCGCAATCCCACGTAAATAATCAACTATGGTTCCTTGAATATCGAAGTTACTGACAAGGAGCTTTGAAGTTTTTTTTGCCTTTTTTTGTTTTTTTTTGTTTTTGATTCTATTTTAACTTTATTCTAGTAAATCATACAATACTTAACAGATATATCCTACCCAATTACATCATTACTAATATTAAAAATTAAAATTATGCGCAATCCCACGTAAATAATCAACTATGGTTCCTTGAATATCGAAGTTACTGACAAGGAGCTTTGAAGTTTTTGTTTGCCTTTTTTGTGTTTTTTTTGTTTTTTTTTTGTTTTTGATTCTATTTTAACTTTATTCTAGTAAATCATACACTACTTAACAGATATATCCTACCCAATTACATATCTACTAATATTAAAAATTAAAATTATGCGCAATCCCACCTAAATAATCGACTATGTTTCCTTGAATATCGAAGTTACTGACAATGAGCTTTGAAGTTTTTTTTGCCTTTTTTGTTTTTTTTTGTTTTTGATTCTATTTTAACTTTATTCTAGTAAATCATACACTACTTAACAGATATATCCTACCCAATTACATATCTACTAATATTAAAAATTAAAATTATGCGCAATCCTACGTAAATAATCGACTGTTTCCTGTAATAGTGTGTAAATATTTCTATTGATCCTATTGTTAATAAATGTAATTTTTCGAGATATTTAATGTGCACATTTACCGAATGTGTACTTTAACCGGAACATATTTTCGACCAAGTGATTTTCGGTCTATTGCTGCTTCGGTCTAGTGACGTTTCGGTCTATTGCTTTTCGGTCAATTGAGTTCTGTCAACTGCCTTTCGGTCTATTGAGTTCGGTCTATTTACCTACAACCCATACCGTTCACTACCTCTGCTGTGTTTAATTGTAGTGACATTTGTCAGAATAACCTAATAGTACGGAAAAGACCAATATGCTTAGTTATATACTTTATCAGTTTAAGCCACCCTTAAAGGTTTAATAAAATATATTGTATAGAACTAGGTGTTAATTTTATATCCGTTATTATACGGAAAAGCCTAAACGATATAACTAGTCATTTTTAGTCCTACAACAACGAATTTAAAATTGCAGGATATGGTGGTCTGTAACGATCGTAATAGCTTTCTATCTCTGTATCGGCATGATCGTACAAACTGCTGTGAAGTGGATGAACTCTCCCGTGGTGGTAACCTTTGCAACAGCTCAAACTCACATTTGGGACATCCCATTTCCAGCAGTCACAATCTGCCCTGATGTAAAGGCCCAGCCTGGTCTCTTCAATTATACGGATGTTTTTATCAAACTAAACAAGGGCAGAAACGTAACTGAAGAAGAGTAAGTAGTGTATAATAACGAAGAAGTGTCGCAACTCAAATAAGATTCTCAGGAAGACGGGATTTGAGTACCTCGCCCTAGTTTGTCACGCAGATGTGGAACTGCTGAATGATACACAGCCCTTCGCCAACGAAACCGCAATAGATTTCGTAAAACAGGTTTGTATAACACAGGAACATTTATACTCTCTACAGTTTTAGTCTAAATTATGTGCTGTGTAAATGTTTTACCTTGCAGATGCCACTCCATTCCAACTACACTATCTGTTATTTTATTAGCAGTTCGTACAAATTTCGAATTTAATAATATTTATCTCAAAAGGTACATTTCTTAATGTATAAAATACACAGAAAGCTGTCACAGTTACCTAGAATTTTTTACTGAGGTTAGATTTTAGCAGGTCTCCTTTTGCAATTTCCGGTACCTTCTTTAGAAGACGTGTGCGATCCATTTAGAACATCCGCGCTTAAGACATTCGGGAATTCCCCGCAAGGGGAGCCGGAAATCTGTCGTTTTATCGCTAAACAAGAGGGTTTTTGGGGGTTAACAACGCCTCGGGCGGAAGTACTCCATTTTCGTATGCGGCGGGGTATGTCACTTTTTAGTTGGAAACAAGGAACTTGAATCCAGAACTCGCTCAAAATAAAACATATGACCGTGTACGTTCCGCGGTAACGCTGTATGTGCTTGTAATAACTTGTTTTTAGTGTTATAATATGGGAGAGTTGCCGTTTTTCCTATATTTTGCAACCATAACAGCACAAACCGACTCATGTATTTAGAACCCCCCGATATTTCAACTACAAACGCAATACCAGCACTGCGTTCTTGCGACAACCTCACGTGACTTCAAGCAGATTGGGGTTTACCGGTAATAAAGCATATAACCCCACATCCTGGACGACAACGCCAGTTATGCCCCCGTTTCGGAAAGCCACCGACTACAATACGTACCTCTACCTACCAGCTTGCGCCGTACTTTTTTAAACTGGGTAAGGTTGGAAGGCCTATACAAACCTCTTGGTGACTATCAGGTCATTCCCCAGAACGTTGTGAATGCGTATTCATCTGCCGAGGTCCCGGATCAAACCGGAACCGGTGACCAGCATATGGCCAACCACTGCCACTACAAATCCGTCCTCATCCAGGCATCTAAGCACCAGACCCCGAGGTACCAGGTATCAAGGTACCGAGGCCTGCGCTAACTATTCGTAGTACTCGCTTAAACGTTTGACGAGTAACCTTCAAGAGCGAAGCCCCCACCACACATTTTCATCATACTACAGCACTTCTGCCTGCTGGCATTCGTTACCTACAACATGAGCCACCGTGAAATGGGGTAGCTCGCAAACAGTTTTACAAGTAAACTCCGTGCAGTTTGCTCAAAGAAGCATGTTTTGGATAAACAGTCATAGAAAGTCTTCTCGACAACTCAAAGAATGGCCTAGCCTGTATCAGATACTAGTACCAGTTTCGCTCATGGCCTAACACGTCAATCGACTACAGGTTCGTATCTGATACTAGTACAGTCTACCGGTCCGATACCTATAACGACAGCTCGAGTAACTCCCTTTACTTGGATTTAGTATTGTTCCTACGGCGCGAGATCTCAAACGGTAACCCCGCGATCGGTCTCTTTTTGCTCAACAAGCTAAAACAGCTTCACCACGGAAATGCAATAGTACGCTCTTGAGAACATAGGCTGTGTATAAATCATAGAAATCATGTGCATGTCCTTGCTCTCCAGGATCGCTCTTGTGGCGCCTACAAACAGTCTTGTTTGTGGGTAGGGGGGTACATATACCTTAGGGCCTAAGTACATATAGTACCGAATACCTGCTATTGTACTCTAATCGGACCTTTACCAGAACTCAACAGCCGAAGATCCCGCCGATTGTTTTTAATTTACATGTTGGTGTAGGTTCTTGTCCTCAATTTGACGTATTTGTTCTTTTCAAGATACGAACAGATCGTTGTCCCCTCTCACTCTAAAGCACTTTAGTGCATTTTGGGCACCTTGATGTCACATTTCAATCGTATAAAAACCTGCCGCATCGGCTCATTCAATTGGAGACGAAATACGAGATTTGCATCATCCGGAGACATAATACCTCAGGCAGCCTCCTAGTTGACCTTTAAGCTAACAGGTGTTTTGAGGTATGTTATGTTACAATAGCGCATTTTGACGTTGTGATTGTGTCAAGCTCTTGTGCGTCATTAACTATTCCGCGCCTTTCCACCGTTAGTGTTGCCCCCCCCCCCCCCTCCAACAAAAATAGTTTTTCAGTGGAGCCCTCCCAATTATTAAAGGTAATACCGATGTGTTTACACCGGTTTCAGTATAACCGAATTATTGAGATCTGGATAACCCCACCCAAACGCTGGGTTAGTCGTGAGCCAACCGGAGACTATTTGTATCTTTGGCCTCCCAACGCCGGTCTAAACCATATTAGCAAATAAATGTTTGACATTTTATTAACATATGGCTGCTCCTGACGTGCTATGCTAAGTTACCTGATATTTTACCTACCATGACGGTAATTCAATTTTTTAAATTTATTCTTCTTCTTTATTAAAAGCATCGTAACGACTAATGTATTGTATTACGTTACATATTTTTGTTTAATCATACAGCAAGCATTTGATTTTTTCAAAAATCCCTAGCTTTGTATAACACAAGATAAGGCAAATTCAAACTTTTCTAAAATAAAACGTTATAGCGACGTATAATTATAATAAAACACTATTATCGATGCTATGAGCCCTATTATAATCTTCTAATTTTGCTTACATAAAAAGGTTAAGCGGCCTGTGAAGGCAAAATAAAACACCCAAAAACCTCCGGAATATATGTTATCCCGTTCAACCCGAACGTTCAACCGAGGAAGCAGAGTCCAATGTGGTATCTGAATGTGTGTTTCTAATATAGAAAGGTTTTACAGGATTGAAAAACTTATTTTGATGCGGAAACTATTGAAATAACCCCGGAAAATATTTAAAATTAATAAAGAGGCTCGGTATAGTAAATTAATGGTCAGAACGTGCACTTAATTTAATTCGCTCCAAATTTTTCGATAATAAGTATTATGTGTTAGTGATAACTACTTCTCAATCCATTAATAGGTGAAAATATCTCATGTTATTTATGATTATTTAAGATACGTGTCCGGAAAGTCAGTGTTTTAAATGTCAGACTTGAAATTTGTCTACCAGAGCCGAGTCCGAGTAGAACAATACGACGAGTTTCTTATATCAGCGAAACTCCAGGAAAACTGGTCATGCACAATTGAATGCGGCGCAAATGAACAATAAGTATGACTTAACTAAATGTAGGCGCATACATAAATCTTCTCCGGATATGCGTCTCAAACTCGGCCGGTCTGGAAATTAGTTGCTTTGGGTGCGGCAGGGCGAAAGCCGTCACGACTGACAACGCTGTGAGCAGGATGGAGTACTAGTATATGTCATCATTTCCTCAAATTTTATGAAAATCGCAGAAGAAGTGCCTCCAATTATCTCAACGATGCAGTACGTCAAGGCACTTCGAAGATAAATAAATTGGCCGTCACACGTCTGTATCACACCTTCTCCAATCGTCGACTGACTGACCCTTCTTTCCTTTCCCGCGTTGTCTCCGAATAGCAAAACCTCAGTCAAGATATAAGACTGAAATTTTTGCATCACTGCAAAAATACTTGGTAAATGTGATACCATACCGATGGTTTTTGGTGTTGTTCAGTAATACAATAAAAATTTGAATTGGAAGAGTAGTTCCAACGATTATAGAAATAAATTGGAAATAAATTTGCAACCGCGTAAGAATACTTATAACGTGAATCGTTAATTCCATATTTTTGATAGCTCAATAAATCAGGTAATCTCGATTCGAAAACGACAGGAAACTTTTCTAGGTAACTCATTAAGATAATGAAAGTGGTAGGAATAACGTGTATTTATTATAACGAAAATATATTGCGATGGCATTAAGCCCTACAAACTCAACTCTGATAGCATTGCCAAACTAATGGACATTTCACTAAAGCTCAGGGTGATGTATTTTATATAAATGCAAGACTAAACTTGGTTTGCAAAGGCAATGAATTGAAGCGAATAATTCAAGGGAAGTTAAACAGTGAAATATTTGTTAGGGTTTTAAAAGAAAGGTAGGAAAATCTAGATAAGCTAATAAACGTTGCAACGAGCAGCTAAGAAGACTGAAATTAAGGCATTTGATGGAAAATTGTAAGAATCGACAAGCCAGGGTTACATAAAAATTCAAGAAAAGTACACAACAGATGAACTAAAACTTGTGTGGAAAATCAGACAGGTGAAATCAAGGGACGCCTTGGTGAAGGAAGTACTCTCATAAAATTAATCAGTGCAGTGACTTATGTGAACAGTTTAAAGCAAATTAACAAACGTGAAGTGACGCAAAGACTTGATTAACTAATTATAAATGTGGACCATAATATTAGAATAACAATTTGTATACATAATTAGATTTTTAGGCAAAGTTATATTTATAAGTAAGCATTTTGAACACATCCGTTTTTATTTAAGATTAAAGCTAGCAATTGTTTATAGCGGATATTGAAGAAAACAATTGCATTAATGTGAGAATTGACATGTTGTAAAATGTACTCCTAAATAAAGTTAATTTTCATATAACAAACAAATTATTTTAAATATAAAAATTATATCAGTCAATTCAGTGCAATTTTGTGATCGTGTGGTGTTATTTGCATCGAAATCCAACACCATAAGTTGTATAATTCTCCGAAGCAGGAGCACCATAACCTCACATCGGAAGCAGCCATTACGATCTCTGCGTGGAGGCCTACGAGTCGAGACAGCCCAGAGCCGAAGACACCAGTGCTTAAAGCAGCCCGTGGAGGACGTCATCGAGGAGTGATGGCAGCAGGATCAGGCCCACAGCAGTCCGACAACGAGACCAGCGTCGCCTTCGAGCCCCGATATAAGTTCGGCAATCACATGTACTGTCTATGCCTATAATAAGCTAAGTGAGCACCGGGAAGTTTATGAATGAGTACCAAGAGTCATATCCAATGCAATACAAGCCATATTCATTGCTGTAAAGTGAATCCAGGCCGAAGAATAGCTCAACTCCATAATTTGGGGTTATCTGACAGTTAGATCCTAAAACGACGCCAAATAAAACAATTGGTACGTGGATATGGGCCCCCTTTAACAAATGCTAGAAAAACAAATGATGTTAATGCCGCGAAACAGCTAAATTCAAATATTTACCGGTGGAACTGTGATAAATTTTCACTTTGATTTTTTTTTTAATTCACGATCGCACCGTGCAAGCGGAAACCATTTTAATTTAACGTATGACCTACTTTCGAGTATTCGCTTGTGCGCAGTAGTACGAAGTCGAAGTACAGAACCGTATTCAGTCAGATTAAGAATTATACATTCAGCCCAATTGAACCTAACCGAGAGAAAGAGTAAATGCTTTACCGAAAATTTTGAGCTAGCATAATAATTGTTAATACTTGCAGATAAGTAAAATAGCAACAAGGCATATAACCATTTATTTCAACAAGTTAGTAAATTACAACTTGTTTTAATCGACTTAGAATTTTATAGGGTAAATAAAATATCTGCCAGGTGGTTCTTAATCATTTATGTAATTAATTATATTAAATTAGAACAACATAACTTTCTCAATATAGAATCTAATACTGTACTGTTTTTTCATGACTTTATAGGGATTTGAATTAGGGCAGCTTAACTTCTTGTTTAATGTGTAAGTAGTGAGATTTTTACAGCGTGGTATTTCTGGAACGTGGCAACATTTTAAATTCAATTTAGAACAATTGCTGTTGCAGGTAGCTCCAGAGTTCGCTTTGTCAGTTTTTGATGTGAACTGGGAAGGAGCGAAATATGACACTGAAAATCTCACAGATCTATTTACGCCGATTTTAACAAGTGAAGGGATTTGCTATTCATTTAACATCATGGATCGTTCAGATATGTTTACTGATATTGTGTAAGTCCAAACCTCAACTTATTTAAAGTAAGAAATTCTATTAATCCTTATAAAAATATTACTAATTTTCGTATCTCAACTGTAACAAAATTGCCTTAATTTTTAATTATTTTATAAATGCAGCAGTCTTCTTAATTCTTCTATTATATATAGCTAATGTCATTCTGATTTCTCTAACAGCGCTAAAATATTTTAAGATACCAGCATCAAGAAGTCTTCGCCGCTAACGGCTTGCATTCACAATGGTCTCTAAATGACGGTTATATTGAAAACACAGGAAAAGACTCTTACCCGAGACGAGGCTCAGCGGGATTTGGAAGAGGGTTGCGTCTCATACTAATGACTAAGAGCGCCAATCTTGATTATGCCTGCAGCTCGATCTCACAAGGATACAAGGTAACAATTTATTTGCTGTTGACAGCTACTTACGTCCTCATTTTAGGTAATTCTCCACAACCCAGCTGAACTTCCGAGAGCAAAACAACATTTCTTCCGAGTCCCCTTGGACCAAGCCGTAGTGGTGGCAGTCAGACCCAGTATAAGCACCACATCCGAAGATCTGCGAAGCTACAGCCCAGAAGAGCGGCAGTGCTTTTTTTCGTCGGAAAAAAGCTTGAAGTATTTCAAAGTCTACAACCAAGCAAACTGCCTGAACGAGTGCCTCATGAATTTTACTCTCCATTCATGCGGATGTGTTTGGTTCCACATGCCCAGTGAGTTAGCTTTGATAACAATTCATTAAGTTAGAGTGACAGTTTAATTTTAGGGGTCAATTCAACGCCGATATGTTCAGCTATTCAGAAAGACTGCGTCGAAGATGCGAAGAGTAAGGATCGACAAGTGAGCATATGATAAGCTTCTTACGAAAGTTATTTGCAGTACTATTTATTGAGAAAGAAATTAACTACAAGAATACAGTTCTTGAAGAAGACTTATCAAAGCAAGATGATCCTGTCAAAAGATGTAACTGCTTGGCTTCGTGCACTTCATTGGATTTTAACATGGAGCTGTCACAAAGTGATTGGGAATGGAACGAGCAAATAAAAATTTTAAGCCAAACTTCTGGGTGGGATTCAGAGCTTGACGAGTTATTCTTGGAAGGGTAAAGAGTTTCAAATTGTAGTGCCTTTCAAAACGACTTGTTTTCAGTGTCCATCTTTCCTACTTCTCCATTTTCTACAAGGATATGCAGTTCATAACTTCTGAAAGAAACGAGCTGTACTCGCGGATAGACTTCTGGGCGAATGTAGGAGGCGTGTTGGGGCTTTTTACAGGCTTTACCTTCATATCAGGCTGTGAAGTTCTATACTATTTAACTCTGAGTTTATGGTTTAATATAAAAATGTTTGGATTACGTTATTGGTCCGGATCTGAGACAGTTTTGAGTCGAAAGGAGAAAACATAAATTGCATATCTAGAAAATTTAATTGTTCAATAATTGTGATTGTAAACTTCCTAATATAACTTATTTTAACACTTTACTCTTCTACTTTTTCTAGCATTATTTTGGTTTTGTTTAGATTCATCTCTAATTATTCCTGTTTTGAAGCAACATTTAAGTTTTTAAAATTGTGGGACGATATCATCCCCGTATCGCCAATGGTTCAGGTGTTGTCTATTTACATTGATTTTTTTATTGTACCAGTTTGCCTCTTTGAGGATGGTACAGTATTTATTGTTCCTAGCACACATACAGGCTGATTTTTTTATCATGTAACAACTTATAGGCAACCCATTATGCAGAAGCATGCATAATGCATGCGTGTGCATAATGGGTTGCCTACAAGTTGTTACATGATAAAAAAATCAGCCTGTATATTTTTGAAATATGTTACACCTAGCAACGGCGATTGTGTTGACATTTTATAGACCAGAAAATAGTCGTTGCCCGAAAATTTTAAGAAATGGCTGAAAGCCAGCTGTAATCATTCACTAAATACCTACAAAAAAAGGTTTAACGCCAAAACAAATTGGTGCAGACACGGTTGACGGATGGATTCTACTTTTTCCTATCAAGCAGTGAAAGAAGCCGAGAGCATGCAAAAGGTGCTCATCGGCCGCATTCTGTGTGTAATCAAAAAATCAAGAATTGTGTGAATGGCATAGTGAAAGAAGATAGTCGGTTGACAACACTAGTCAATATTATGCAACATTAGTCACAAAGAATATTCTCCTTCATCACGACCACGCTCTGGTTCATAAAAGTCTTATTTTTATAAACATAATTTGTAACCGAGTCTTTGTGGATCAACATTTAAAAGAGATGGCACTGTTATAGCAGCGATGTAGAAATTATTCTGTTGCAAGATAGAAAGTCTTATGCAATACCCTGTGAATGCGGCGCTTACAACAATGAATTTAATTAATCAATTAATAGATCAAGAACAAGAAGTAATAAATACACAACTAATAAATTGCCTTGACTTACCAATCTGATGAAACTAGCAGGAGCGGGATCAACGGAATTATATCAATTTCGTCTTCAACAGAAATCGACTGCTGTTTCACACAGGGCAAAAAGTCGTTGCCGGGCGCGGGTTACACATAAGGCGTTGTCTTAGTTTGAGGGTAGTTAAAGGAATAGTGGTGCGTTTCCGGAAGAGGTCCAGGTATATGGGTTGTTATGTTATGCATTCAAGGCAACACATTTTTAAAAATACGAAATTCATCATTGTTGGTCCCTCTATCGGTGATAACTTTAACTAACGCCGTTGATATAATATGCAAATGCGGAAATAATTAACTTATAAAATAATAACTATACTAAAGCTATACTAACCTAACATGCCGCCCACCAAAATACAAGGTATTTTAACAATTATTGATTTGGGAAAGGACACAATTTTACTAGGGGCCGTTTTAATGTACCCTGTACAGTTTTAATTGTGGCAACGCGGGAAATACCCTGTGCGTCTGGGTGCAGCTGGATGACCCGACCCAAGCGCCAACGCAATGGGGGAGATAAATCATCCTTGATTAACACCAAGGATCCAGGTTGGAGTTGCGTAGACACTGATGTCCATTTAGCTCGTTGTTGGAGCGTATGCAGGTACTCGTGATGCCACCTTTTCCAAAAATGTTGGTGCATCTTTTGTAGCAGCTGCCAGCGAGTAACTCTATTGGAGCTTATTGCAATGTAATTTGGATCAGGGATGCATGTCAGTGGCGCTAATGTCAAATAGTGGCCTGGAGTCAATACTTTCAGGTCATTGGGATCGATACTTAAGGGGCATAGCGGGCGTGAGTTCAATATGCCTTCGATTTGTGCGAGAACCGTCGACAACTCTTCAAATGTGAGGATCTGCTCCCCAATCACACGCATTAAGTGTGTTTTTACGGACTTGATTCCCGCCTCCCAGATACCTCCAAAATGTGGAGCAGACGGGGGATTAAATTTCCAGGTTATACCTTCTTGGTCGACAGCTGTCTTAAAATAGGTCGAAAGGGTACGTGCGGCTCCGATGAAATTTGTGCCACAATCACTCATAATGAGACCACATCGACCGCGACGAGCAATAAAACGGCGCAATGCCGCGAGGAAGGCGTCTGTGGAGAGGTCGGAAACTTGCTCTAAATGGAGCGCCTTAGTAGCCAAACAAACGAACAGACAGATGTATGCCTTATATGTTTTGGCACCTCGGACTCTACCCATAGTTATGGTATATGGACCCCCAAAATCAACTCTCACTGAATAAAATGCCTTTACCTGCTGTACTCTCAATGCTGGTAGATCGCCCATTGGTGGCTGTAGATACTTTGGCTTTATTCGAAAGCACCTAAAGCATCTGGATAGGGAACGACGGATAGCGCGCTGAGAGGACAGGATCCAGAAATTTTGTCTAATTAAATAGTCAAGCGTGCGTGGACCAGGATGAAGGTTTTTATTGTGAACATCTTCTATGATCAGTGTCGTTAGTCGATAAGACTGCGGAAGTAAAGCAGGGTGTTTTTCTTCAAATGATAGAAGAGAGTTACGCAATCTGCCGCCCACCCTGAGAATACCTCGGTCATCAAGAAATGGACTTAACTTTCGGAGTGACTTTGGAAGTGGCTTGTTTAGTGTTAGGTTTTCTATAACCTCATGGAAAGTTTGGCGTTGCACTTGCTTTACCAAGATAAGCAGGGCCTCATGTAATTCAATTGAAGTGCAGGCACCAACTACGCGGGTTGTACGGTTCTTCAAACTATTTATAAAGCGAAGGCAATAGACAACTACCCTTAGAATCCTACTGAGCAATGAATATTTACGTAGAAGATGGTTCCAGGGTTCAAACAAATCGTCAACATGTGCCACAAAAACACTAATGTTTCTCTCTTCCTTTTTCACTGCATCATGAACTTCCGAGGAGTTTATTTTTAGCGTGGGCCATGCCTCAGGTGATTGCGTGAGCCACGTGGGGCCAGTCCACCATAAGGGATGGCTAAGTAATTCACGCGGTAATAGACCACGGGAAGCGCAATCAGCGGGATTATCCTCTGATCGAATGTGACGCCAGGCTGAAGGCGACACGCGTTCTTGGATGTGGCTAACCCTATTACTGACAAAGGTTTTCCAGCGATGTGGCGATGAGTGTAACCAAGCAAGTACAATGGTGGAATCTGACCAGGCAACAACTTGCGAAATATGATTCGAATAAATGGCCATAACCGATGAAACCACATTGGATAAGAGGTACGCCCCACAGAGTTTTAACTGCGGAAGTGGGCGCCTTTTTAAGGGTGCCACCTTGGTTTTGGCGGTGACGAATTTCACAGATACATTATTTGAATGGTCTGCTACTCGAAAATAGACCACTGCTGCATATCCGGCCTCCGAGGCATCACAGAACGCATGAAGTTCGACAATCGAAGGGTTTTTTGTCAGCAGGTGCCGATCAATGCTGATGGTAGTAATTAAAGATAGTTGGTTACGATACTCGTTCCAACGATCAACGACATCATTTGGTGGTGTTGCGTCCCAATCTATTCCTAGGCACCACAAATGTTGAATCAAGCGTTTGCTAAAGAAAGTTAGCGGGGATAAAAATCCAAGAGGATCAAATATTCTGGCTATTTCAGACAGAATATGGCGTTTTGTGCAAATTTGCTCAATAGGATCAACCTTGAACGAGAAAACATCTAGTGATGGAAACCATTGCAGACCTAGAATTTTAACAGTTGATTGGGACTCACCATCAAATGATAAACCGTCTTGGCATAAACTCGAGTCCAAATTTGAAAGTAATTCAGGGACATTACTTGACCACTTACGCAATAAAAAACCTCCCCTTTTCAAAAGCTTAATCAGCTGATCCTGCACAGCACGGGCTTCTAGTAGAGAACTACAACCGGAGACGACATCATCGACATACACGTCTTCCTTAAGAACAGCGGACGCCAAGGGAAAATGTAATTGTTCATCTTGGGCTAGCCGATGAAGCGTTCTTATAGCCAAGAATGGACTTGCGGAGACACCGTAGGTCACGGTGTTTAATATATATTTTTGAATGGAGTCGTGCTCTGAAAATCTCCACAAGATTCTCTGGTAGTCTCTACATGAGGGAGCGATAAGTATTTGACGATACATTTGTTTCACATCAGCAACGAAGACGACCGAGTGAAACCTAAATTTTAGCAGAACGTTTATAATATTTGGCAATAACTTGGGACCAGAGTACAATGAATCATTAAGGGATTCTTCGTTAGATGCTTTAGCACTAGCATCGAAGACAACACGAATTTTTGTTGAATTATTCTCCAACTTAAACACACAATGATGTGGTATATAATACGCCTCGTTTGATTGTACAGAACCGTTTGCGAGAGACATATGGCCACTTTCGAGGTAATCCTTCATAAATTCAAGATATGCCTTGCGAAAAGACTCATCACGCGAGAACCGTTTTTCTAATAAATGAAAACGGCGAAGAGCCACGGATCGAGAATTAGGAAATTCAGGATTATGAGTTTTAAAAGGTAATGCAACAGTGTATCGTCCAGTAGAGTCACGATCTACTGATAAAGCGAATAATTTTTCACAGATGATATCATCCTGCGAGGGCGGAATTGGGCCAGACATTTCTTCAATTTCCCAAAATTTTCTTAAAGTCGAATCTAAGTTTTGTTGGGAAAGCGAAACTAAAAAAGAATTTACGCGACTTGAACTGTCCACATGCGCCTGGCCAGATAAGACCCAACCGAAAATGGTATTCATAGCTGCGGGTGGTCCCACCAATATGCCAGGTCGTAGCAGCTGAGCAAAAATATCAGCCCCAAGTAACAAATCTACCTTACTAGGCGTATGAAATTGTGGATCTGCCAATCGAAGAGTTTTTATATGGCTCCAAGTTGACGCATCCACTGGAGCAGCTGGAATATTTCGCGAAATACACGGAATTACGTGAGCCTCAATAATATGAGATGGCTGAATTTCATCGCGCGGGTAAATACAACAGTTAACTACTCCAGATGAGGCCAGAGTAGCCGAAGATCCTATGCCCTGAACTTGAATTATATTATTGTTTTTAACGCGTAGCCCTAAACGTTGAACACAACTAGCAGTTATGAAGCAACCTTCACTACCGCCGTCAAGAATTGCCCGTATTGTGTGTGGATGTCCCGCTGAATCCCGGATATCTAAAAGAACTGTTGATAACAGCACGAGTTTATTGGAAGTGGAGCTAACTAACGCTGCAACGGAAAGCTCAGGGTTATTAACTGCGATCGATTCGGTTGAAGAAGATGGCAGTTGCGGTTGCGAAATTGTTCCTGAATCAACAATGCGTTCAGGTCGCAAACTGAATTTTCCAAAGTGCAAGAGCGTGTGATGAAATTTATTACATTTGCGACATTTTACCTTAGATTTACACTCGCGCGTGTGATGTAATCCACTAAGGCAATTAACGCACAATTTTCTTGAGCTTACCAACTCAAAGCGCTGTTGCGGCGTTTTCTCAGATAATTCGGGACACGAGTAAGTCGAATGATCTGTATTGCAGATGAAACACTTGTTAAAAGATACCTGGGTTGATGTTACATGAAAGATCCGTTTGGATTCTTTATTTTGAATTTTGGGGTTATAGCGCTGTGCAGATAGCTGCGAATTTTTCACAGTATCCAGAACCCTACATTGACTTTCAATAAAGGTTTCAAGAATTTGGAAGGTCGGGACTTCCTGTTTTAAATCTCGAATTTCAGATTCGAATAATCTGAGTGTATTTGGATCCAAGTTTGGACAATAAAGTGTTTAATAGAATAAAATCTTCAAGAGAATCGGCGATTTTTAAAGCGCGTAATGCTGCGAGGTTTTCCCGGAAATTATCAAATAATTCTCGAAAGCCCTTGGGGGATTCTTCCTTTAACGATGTTAAATAATGAATTTTTTTGCCAATAATGGGTGGCCAATCTGCGTTTATTGTCATACCGATCTATTAAGATCTGATACGCAATTGAATAATTATCCTCTGATAACTGTAGCGATTTTATTAAATTTAATGGTTCATCAGAAAGGCAACTAATTAAATACTGAAACTTTTCAATGTTCGATAGTGCTGTCACATTGTGAATTACAGTATTAAACAACTGAAAAAAGGAAGACCAAGTGTCCAAACTCCCATTAAAGTGGCGCAATTGAATTTTTGGGAGACGAATGTTACCATTTCCGTTGCCATTTCCGTTACCAGTTGAAGCTGTTGAATTAGATGTACGCAACTCCGATGGGAATAATTGGTCGTACAGAGCGCACACTTCGTAAAAGATCGCATCATAATTTGTCCTAATTGAATCTTCAGTTTTAAAATCTGGGTCATCTTGGCTTGATAAGTGAGTTATTACATTTTCATGTGCAGCTTGTAATTTAGAATAAATTCCATCAACATCTTGATACCGTCTTTTAAATATAAAAGCGCGTATGGGTTCATTTTGTGCTATTTGCGCAATTTCTAATGTTTCCGTTAATTTGTTTATCAAACTATCTCGTAGCGCACGAGTTTCAATATATTTCGCATTGATTTTAGGAGGCATTTTAAAAGCAGAAAATTGCTTATTAAATTCAAAACTAGACGAGTTTGCCGCAACAGCGAATAGTTAGCTGGAATTTGCCACTTGGCGAGACCCTTCAAAAAAGATTAGGTTTCAGCGGAATTTTAAATGGACACGGCACATGTGGTAGCCCTTAGCGGCTAAACTAAACACGGGTCACCCTCCTTCACACAAAGGAACTAAGATAACGAACTATATTTGCCAACGATTAAACAATCATGTAATTGGAAAAAGTGTACTTAGCTGTATCACAATACTGTTGCTTATTAAATTTTACTCCCCAAACGCTAAACTAACAATAACCTATACTGAACACTAAAATAAATTGCAAAATGCGGCGTTTTCACAAGGCGAATTATGCGATGGAAATCTACTAATTAATTAATTAAGCGAATATCCGAAATCGAAGGACCAAAAATGAATGCGGCGCGTACAACAATGAATTTAATTAATCAATTAATAGATCAAGAACAAGAAGTAATAAATACACAAGTAATAAATTGCCTTGACTTACCAATCTGATGAAACTAGCAGGAGCGGGATCAACGGAATTATATCAATTTCGTCTTCAACAGAAATCGACTGCTGTTTCACACAGGGCAAAAAGTCGTTGCCGGGCGCGGGTTACACATAAGGCGTTGTCTTAGTTTGAGGGTAGTTAAAGGAATAGTGGTGCGTTTCCGGAAGAGGACCATGTATATGGGTTGTTATGTTATGCATTCAAGGCAACACATTTTTAAAAATACGAAATTCATCATTGTTGGTCCCTCTATCGGTGATAACTTTAACTAACGCCGTTGATATAATATGCAAATGCGGAAATAATTAACTTATAAAATAATAACTATACTAAAGCTATACTATCCTAACACCCTGCGTATGCCCTGGACGGTGTTATCATCGTGCAATTGCTACCAGTAGATCTGCTACCGTAGAGACTATTTAAAAATTTGACAATGCATATAATGATATCTCCCTTTGACTCAGGCAAATGCCGATGCGGTCTTTTTTGAAGTAGTCAAATCAGGCAGCGCACAGACGAGTCTTCGGCATATATGGTAGTTGGAACTTAAAATTTTCCAAACCGCCACTATCACTACAAGGTACTACCTGACAACAAGTGTGATATGATCGATAATGTTCTTGAATTTGTGTATTGTGTAATCAATCAATGCACAACTTATGATTTTTTGCTAAAAAATCGATCGCAGGGATTTTTCTTTAAGAATTCCGACCATCTAGAGGGAATTAATATTATCATTTCCTTCATATCCATAATAATGCGTAATCACTATGGTTTCTGTAGTTTGATAATGACAAATATTCTAACGTCAAAGTTTAACCGCTGTTAAAAATGTCAAAATTTAATCGCTTGTAAATAATTTTAACATGATTAAAGGTTCTTCACCAACCGAATTTTATCTATTTATTCAGGAAGCAATCACGCCGAACAACCCGCATGCATGTAAACTAGCCTGAATAAATTTAGACGATTTTCTGTCAGAAGGTTTTGCTATGAAGAAATATTGTAATGGTTCACTGCTCATAGAAATTCTGATTGCCTAATTAACTAAATGAATACGGTCAACATGAGCACAGAATTAAATATTTTATCTATTGCAAGATAATCATTACTTTACATTAATAAGTGCACTTGATGTGAGCACAATAACTAATAATTAAAGAGATAAAGTTAGCATAAAATAAAGCAGGTTTCAGAAGGGTTACATTCAGAGTTTCAGATATGATTAATGTTTGGAAGAGCCAATGCAATTTAATTTGTAACTGACGGATTTGAGCTTATTATTATCAGACATAATGTGAATAAAATAATACAAAATGATATGTTAAATACAGAAAGAATATGAGCGTTATGTAGTAAAAGTGTGTAAAACAGCAAAAGGCAAATTAGCTGAACGGTAAACGAAACAGTGCTAGCAAAATAATGATTGCAATAGAGCAATGAAAAATGGAAGGCAACCAATCTAAAGACAATTAGTGAGATGCTAAAGGAGCACCAAGTGTATCAGTGCATTATAAACCAAAGTGATTTAAAAGCAGAGCAAGTGCAGTGACATTTATTCCAAGATAAAGACAATTTTAGTAGTTAGGTAAATATAAATAGGGAGGTGATCCATCCCGCTTATAGTAGAGGTGTATTGATACGAAGCAATAAAACTTAGTAGTCTCCTCCACGTACATTTATTAAAAAGGCGGCATGTTTCAAAACCAGACTGGTCTCATCTTCAGACTAAAATGAACATCTACAGAGGCATATGGTTAACAATAGTGTACATAGTAAAGAAAATTTACTTACTGGTAATAAAACCACGGGTTAGATTTGTATGTTGAAAATATCACTGAGGTTAGGTTGACACGCTGAAGCGAGGTAGCAATCAAATTCACAAAGAACACCACATTGAAAAAATTAAATAATTAACCAGCAAACTACGTTATAAAAATCGTCATACTGGTTAATACATCATAGTATAAAAATTAAAATTAAAACAAGTAAAATAGTTACCTACTAACTTTGTAGTATTGGCACTAAGAATGAATTTTTAATACAGAAATAACTAAAAACCGGCCAAAAAGTCCCTAGATTCAATAAATAAAGACATTACATCAAAACTGTAGTCCATAAGGTTAAACATGTTATCAATCCTAATTTCCTTTATAAAAATTAAAAATCTATTTGCTAAGATACATGACAGTCTTTTGTTAAAAATAACCAAACAAGCCTGTAAAAGATGTGCTGGGGCCAGTTTGAGCTCCTCAAATTATAGCATAAAATTATAAATAAAAAGTCCTTTTTAATACCATTTGTGCATAAAGTGTTTAACCAATGTACAGGTCATCTGTGGGTATAGTTTGCCAGGTGTTAAAAGTGCCAAGTGAAGCAGTTTAGCCACCAGAAGGTTTCAACCAAGAGCGAATAACTTTGAGGGGCTAATTCCAGAAGTAAACAGCATCGTCCAGCAAGAATAGTGGGAGGATCTTTAAGAGCCCGTACGGGTAAAAAATTCAACCAACCAGCTATTCGCAAGTGCATAATTCCCTTGGCGTCATTGGGGAGCGTGTCCAGCGTCCGAGAGGTCTCCGATAAAGGTAGAATTTCACAGGGAAAGCGTTGGAGTAGGTCCATTATTTTTGGATCTCATCAAGATCAGACTGTCTACGAGGTGTAGCGCCAAGTTCCAGTGGTCCGGGGCCGTCCAGCTTCCAGAAATTTAGACAACGTCCCTTGGAAATGCGGGATAACGCGGCATTTTTTACTTTTGGCCATATATAGAACAAAAAACATCACGCGTGGGTTACGAGGTCACACTAGAAACAAAACGAGCTTAGCAGCTGCTACATCACAGTATTAATATTTACCTACGCCCCCTTGCAATTTTGGTGTTTTGAAATTCAACTTGACGCTCTTTTTGCACTAGCAGATCATCGTGTTTACTGAGTCAAATTTCGAGGTTAGCTATACGTCAGGTGGAAATTGTGCATTTGCCCGAAATATTTGGGAGTATTTGTCATATAACAAGTTATTTGTCATACCAAGTTTTCCTTAATTTTATAAATCTACACTCTGAACCAAATTTGTCTCATATTCTACGGAACTAAGCCCGAATTTATTACGGATAGATAATATAAGAAAAGAACAATAAACCATTTATTTGTCGTAGTTTTTATTACACTCTTTTAATTTGCCCTGAATTTTACAGGCAGGTTCGTAATTGAATCTAACACAATTTATAAAGTGTAGTTTCCTTTGTCATTAATTATTTTACTTAAAAACTATTATATATATATAAACTATTAGTGAGGCGGGATTATTACATTATATCTCGTAAATTTTCCACTCCAAAATCCCTCGTGCTACGCACTCGAGATTTGTTGAGCTCCAAATGTACTTGACAAATTTGTTAGCAAAGCATTCTGACAGAAAATATCAAAATTTAATCGGCTATTTTAATGCACTTGGGATATTACTGTTGATTATTTTTGCATAAAATACATACACGATTCAAAACATTACCATTCTAAGGTTTGGTCACAACAAACGATGACTTAGATGTATCATGTAATGTTTTTCGAGAGCTCTAAACGGTTTCAAGCGCTTGTCACTGAAACATTTTCCCTCTCGAGCGCTTGCCAAATATTGGACAAATCTTCGAAGAAGAAATTCCTGCGTGATTTGATGTGTCACTTATCCAATAATAAATTAAATAGTATGAAATCCCACTAATCGACAGAAAAACCTAACTACTTTAATGCCGAGATTTTTTGGTAAAAATATTTACTATAATGCATCGGGATTATCAGATACAAGCGGTTGCAGTTTTGAATTTTCCTTCAGTGATAACTTGCTAAAAAACGATCGATTGAGGCGTGATTCAGTAACTCCCACTGGTAACCGGTAAGTTGCTAACAAGAAAATGTTGATTTTGGAAACTGACGAGAGCAAATATTGGAATGTATCGACATTAAACAACGCAAGGTTCTATCAATTAATGTGTCAAACATATTATCTCCCTCTGCGTAAAATTGCCACCGAAGTGTGGAATACTCAATGCCAAAAATTTTACGTGCGTTGAACGTTATTTGACAAATTGTTATTAAATAATGATACTACAATGAAACTAACTTCAAAGAAGGTCTCTAACAACGTGCAGTGTTGAGTCATTAACAACTTTTTATGCTATATAGATAATGTAATATTACGGTAAAAATGCAGTTGGCCGACTTCTGTAATTTTGTAGGTAAGCCAATTTAAGCAATTCCAAAATTCCACGAAACTAACGGTGAGGGAATATAGCCCCAGAATGACTTACTGAAACTGGAAGTGAGTCACCGTTCAGGTACTAAAACGGGCGCCGACGAGGCTGCTTTAAAATATAAAAAAGACTCTACAGCTAATGGTGCAAAAATCAAGAATTATAAACGCACTAATTAAATTAGGAGTATGTTAATGGGGAAAGTGCAGTTAATTTTCCACACCAAACGATATTTGCATTTCATGCCGCTCAAATGACCAACACAAAGTTAGGCAAACGACAGATAAAAGAAAAGTAAACAATCTAGTGGACTGTATACAAGGTAACTTACCAGAATCACGATTTCGGAATTGCAACAGGATATACTCGATTCACTTGCACCAATTAATGCTTTCTCAGATATACGCGAAAAGAAGAAAGAATTATATTGGTATGGCGCACTTCGAAACTGTTACAAAAACACCTTTATTGTTACAAATTTAAGAATAATAGGATTTGGAGAGATAACGATACAAGGAAAGGCAAGTAAGAAGAAAAGATGCTACATATTTGTAGTCCTAAATGTAAATATAAAATTAAAATTGATTTTATAAATCCAAAACTAACCATAATGAAATTTAGTATTTGGTACTCTTATCGATTAATAATCTTGTGGCTTGGAAGTGATCTATAGTCTCAAATTGAATACAGACTGTTCTTTGGGTTGGTAGTAGTCCATTTTATTGGTTAAATAATTTATAATTATTTTACTAAGAAGTTTATAAACTCGTCCACGGAGACTTGCGCCACTGAACGCTCAACAGTTTAATATCAACCTGATAGAAAGCTCTAAATACCCAAAACAGTCCCGTAACCAATAGCGTTCAACTGGCCGGCTAAGCTATTCAGGTGAAGGAAGTGAGTAACACTACAATTATCAAAACCAAATACGCCCGTCACGAACTTGATTGTTCAAAAACTTTCGAATCTAAGTCGGAAGATTTCTCGCTCATATGGTACCTAATCGCAGCTTACATTGAAGGGAGATATCTTAAAATAATTTTTTTCTCAGGCTTTTTGATAGGCTATAACCTGTTACAGAAGGAAAAGGCATAAATACGGCTCGATTTGATATTTATTTTCAATGCTTACATGCAGACAAGTAATGTAAGAGGGTGGTTCCTGGTACCGAAATAAAATATTATGTCTATTATATTTAACGACAAGATGCGTACGTAATTGAGTCAAAGCTAATAACGGGTGTTTATTAGAATTTGTGGTCTAGTCGGCTTTGGAACTGATGAAGTCATGTCGTGCATTAAATCATATGGCTGATAACTGACACTGGTGACACTGTCTAGCTGCCACTTCACGATAAACAATAATTTCCAGGCTTACAACAATTAAATGCGGTACTCAATGACACTTAGCAACAACCCCGAGGCACAAGCTTTCCCAACACGTGAAGTTCCAAACACAAAGGCGGGAAAAAGTCACTGTTACGCGAAACATTCACTTTACGATCTCTGATCGACGGAATAGCACACCTGTAAATACTTAAACTCAAAGCGGAATTACAGCGTCTTCGAAAGGCACTCCGGTAGATTCAACAGTTTTTCAGGAGGCACTAAAAGTTGACGAAAGCACACAGATAATTCTTACAGTGGAAGCGGGATACCATTTCCTCACAAAGTCACCCCTGGCCGCTTAAAGCAGGGCCATGGGGGCGCGAACTCGAAACACGTGCTTTGTAGCTCAGAGAAGGGGGGTAATTGCTGCTTAGTTAGGTATTCAACCCAACATGCTTCTATTAAACAAGAAAGGGTTGCTATAGCTTTCTAAATCCTCACTGACGTTTTCAACCATTACCCTTATCTATAAGCCGCTTAAGGACAGGGTATACCCTAAAACCAGAGACCTAAAAAGTGGCTCTAAATCTTTTAATTTAATTTATTTTCTGATTTCCTTTGGTAGTTACGATTAAAATTAAGTTTTTTTAACAAATTTGAAAAGAAAAATTTTTCTTCAACTGATAGGAACAAAAATAGATGTTTTGTGATTATCTGCATAAATAATAATTTATTTGATTTGAAATTTTAAAGTTTGATGTAATGAACTTCCATACGCGGTATGAAACAGTATGGTGTTTGTATAATCAATTTAAATGTAGTTATAAGCAAAAAATTGACCTATTTGATACAATTATCTGAAATAACCGAAATTAAGATGAGATTGCGCCGTCCAAACCATTTGAAATTTTGTCATACCCTTCTTCGCGTGGCGTTGTGTCATTTGGTACAAGCCACATCAATGAAATAATTACACAATATGTTAAAATCTCAAAAATATATTGCCATTTTTAATAATTCACAATACACAAGATGGCTGCAGACCCACCGCTACTACTAATGACCGGCTTTAGATGCACGAGATAAAGCAACGCAAATGGTACTGGATAAAGGGGCAGGTAAACCCATTTGCCCTGCGGCGTTATTACTCCTGTTGAGAATTCAGCAATTTTAAATTTTGAAGTTGCAGATTGGTCTACGACTGAGGCTACGGCATAAAAACGAATGCATCAATTAAAACAGCGGTCGGGAGATTAATATACACAATGAGCCATAAATAACTGTACAGATTTTGTAACCTCTTATATTAAAGTCAAATTTTTAAATGATGATTATACCATCGAAAATCTCAATCTTTATAGATGGAAAGGAAGCACTTTTACTTCCAAAGATGTAGTAGTTGTGTATGGTTAAATGAAAGCATACAATAAATGTTGTTTTTGCAACTTTAGAAAATACAACAATAAAAAAAAATCTAAATAATTATTAAATATGCTATTTAAAAATATGAGTTAATCGTCTTGACCATTGAGCAATCCCATAAGATATTCTCCTTTAAGGCAGCTGATTCCAAAACTCAATTATTATTTTCTTCAGCACCTCATTTAATCAAGAACAAAAATTAAAATGATGGATACGAAGTGACGTTTACCAAGCAACCAAACAAATGAAGCAAAATTCATTGCCTCAAAATTTTGTTAAGAGATTTAATTTCACATTAAAGCGACGCGATGAGACGTTATTAAAAACTTCCGTTTTCGCATGGCTCTCATTAAAGTGAAATAAAATCGATTTAAAACGTTGTATTATTGCAAATAAGATTATTTCAGTCTTTACTTGCATTGGCTGATTATAATCGGAAATACAATCATTTATATTTTGTACCGCTTTTTTTTCACTATGCATATTTAGTAACTAAAATTTCTGTTAGCTAGACAAATCATCTTGAGAATTGTCTATTAATAAATAATTAATGTTTTCGTTTCTTCTTTTCTATTAAAGTAGATATTATCTTTGACGATTGGCTACTGCTGTGAAAGTCATAAAATAATTTTTGGAATACAGTTTTACACAAATTCTATAAATTTTCTATTAAGTACTTTAAAAACGTCATTAAAACCAGGAATAGACAAAATATGAACTATAAATTTATATTCCACCTCCTTTAATGGCAGTTTTTCTTTCTAAAAAACCTGTTTCAACGAAATTATTGATATTCGAAGTGCGAGCAATTATTGTTCTTATTAACGAACTGAAATGCTGAATATTTGATTTAATTATATTTCTAGCAGCGTAATCGTAATTTTTATCTTTTACCAATTTATATAAGATGGAAGTAAATGCCCTCGTAGCATAATTAGCACATTCTAATTTTATTATGTAACGACCGTAGGAGACGTTTTCTATTATTCGGGTATAAACACTGGAATCTCCGGCACTTATTACATATTTATACCTAACTCCATAGGCATTTACGATTTCATTGAATTCTTCGACAATAATTGCCTGCTCCATGGCAGTTGAAGAACCTGTGTAATAGTAGATTATGTTATTAGGAGTAAAAGTGATACTTTATGTGGCGAAGCTGAAGTATATTTAGCCGAATGTTAGTGAGGCAAATAATTCAGCTAAGCTACATAAAGTCACCTTTACTCCGAATAACATATACTATTTTATCCCCAAACGTATTCAGATAAATTAAAAATTGATAAAGGGTAACACTAATTATATATTAGCAAGTAGGTAAATGAATAAAATAATCTAATACCTAATACAATTTTTCCGTGGTTACGATGTAAACATTTCGCTGAAATGTTTGAGTTTTGTATTTTGTGTGATTAGGCACATAAAGTACGGAAAAGTTGCTATTTTATCTGCTTAATCCGATAAAGTGACACTTTTACCTTGTCAATAAAGACACATAAGTTGTCACTTTTATGACGTTTGCGGATAAAATTTATTTTTTACTCCTAAGTATAATATTTTTGTTTGTTCTTCGCCCTATTATACATGCTACCCCAGATAACGAAGAGTAACCATGTCCATATGAACGTTTGGCTCAACTTCCATCCACTATAACGGTGATATACGGTAAACCTTGTTCCATATAACATTCTTCTATTGCTAGTTTTTTTTCTTCCATGGCGTTTTCGAACATTTGTTGGGATAAAAAAATTTCCCATCTCGTATGCAGATTTTCCATTTCTTTCTTATACATTTTTTTATTCAATATCGGAATGTCTAATATTGAAAATAATTCTTCGGATTGTGAAAAACCACTACCTATAGCAGAGACACCACATACAAAGGACTGATTGATGTCGCTATTACAGTTGTGGCTTTTTAACACTATTTCAACATTACACACTTCGCAGTAGTAATGTAAGTGAGATTGAAAACCGATCCTAGTTTCTTTAACGAGATTCATTTTCCCCATGGTACACGATAAATCATGTACTGTCAATCTACGTACGTGGCTTATAAAATATTGAATGTCAACTATTCGGTTGTCATTTGACGTAAGTATGGGTTTGCTGGGTTTCTCACTTTCAACACATAGATCTGAAAGCTTTTCTTCTGTTAAACTGTAAAGTAAAAATTATTTAGGTACTACCTCCAGTAATTTTAAATAGTCTAATTGATGTAATCAATAATTACATTCAAGCATCAATAAATTATACTGATTATTCAACACTATAATGAACGAACCAATGAAAATTGTTCAATTTGTCAGAGACGGCCAATCAAATTTGACTGTCATTGAAAACACCTAGGGCCGGTTGCAGAAAGCAATGTTAAGTCTCGTGTTAGCTAACATCGCGTTAAAGTGAACAAAATCGCATCAAATTTTGTTTACTAATGTATTAGTTGCCATAAGCATTTGAGATTTGATTCGTTTTTGTTCACTTTGACGCGATGTTAGCTAACACGAGACTTAACATTGCTTTCTGCAACCGGCCCCTAATGTCACAGTGCTTTCACGCGAGCCCGATTGATTTCAATGATTTCAATTTAGTAAGTAGCCTTTGACTGACATTTCACCAAAACGTCAAAGTCAAAGTTTGCAAATCAGCATCGTTCTAAAAACTCATAATAACCTTGTTGGAAGCTCCAGTATCGAATTAATAGTGGAAAACGTTAAAAATGTGTGCTGTCGAACGCGGTAAAAGTCATCTACCCATATTGTTGAATAATCTTTCCAAATACCACTCAAGGCAAAATTTTTTTAGAGAATTTTATTCGTCAACATGCAAATTATTGCAAATTTCTCTCAACAAAAACTGCTCAAATTCGACTCGACCTGCGGTCTCGCGGAATTTTTAACGCAGTTTTGGTTTCGAGAAATTTAAACGCAATAATTTGCATGTGAACGAAAAAAAATCTCAAAAAATGTTCACCTTTTGTGGTATTACCCTTGATTATTCAACACTATAATGAACGAACCAATGAAAATTGTTCAATTTGTCAGAAACGGCCAATCAAAATTGACTGTCTTTGAAAACACCTAATGTCACAGGGTTTTCACGCGATCTCGATTGGTTTCAATGATTTCAATTTAGTGAGTAGCCTTTGACTGACATTTTACCAAAACGTCAAAGTGAAGTTTGCAAATCAGCGTCGTTCTAAAAACTCTTAATAAGTGCGTTGGAAGCTCCAGTATCATAATCATAATCATAACTCTATAATAAAGCAGAACACTTCCCAAGGTCAAACATGCATGCGCGTGGTCTATGTGTAGTTACGATTGTGGGCGGCGTCTTGATATTAGCAGCGTTGCCAGACCTGGTACAATTCTAAGAATCTGGTACATTCTGAAACCGTTTCCTACAAAAGTACATTTTTAAAACGGGCATGCGCTCAGTCTGGCAACCCTGCATATTCTGACCCGAGTCGTGCCGACCTACCGATGCCATCGGTGACGTAACCGATCCTTGCCGTTATGCTTGTAAGTGTGGTTAAAGTTTACATTTATTATTTTCACTGAAAGACCAAATTGAAGGACGCACTTTTTCATCGTATGTACTTCACACTTCATAAGAAACAATATTAGAACTGTTATCGCTCTGTAAACTTGTTGTGTGTTCTAGGCAAAATAATTTGGAGATCAGCAAAGGTATTTAATCTAATGTTGGAGTCAGTAATAAGAAAAATAGATGTTAAAGGAAATATCAGAACCAAAATGATCCATATCAACGCATACGCAGATGACCTCGTCTTAACAAGTAGAAGCATGAACGAGCTCAAAATAGTGTTCAGAAACTGGAGATGGAAGCAAAAGAGGTTGGCCTGATCGTAAACGAGAAAAAAACGAAATACTTGCGAATTAACAAAGGTGAAAACCAGCTGCAGAATCTAAAAATAGGAAATTATAATGTTGAAGGGGTAGGCAAGTTCGTATACTTAGGTTCACAACTAAACACCACAAATAACACTAGCGAGGAAATAACAAGACGCATTCAGAATGGAAACAAAATTTATTTTATGTACAAGAATCTGATGAAATCGAAAATACTGCAACGTGCATCCAAATGGAAGGTGTATAAGTCAATGATAAGGCCAGTGATGATCTACGGGTGCGAGACGTGGTCGTTAACAATGAGAGACCAAAACGCACTACGAACTGCAGAAAGAGCAATAATGAGGAAGATATGGGGCCCAGTGCAAGATATGAATGGCCCACGGCGTAGAACGAACGTGGAATTAGACGTGCTAATAAGTGGTGCAGATATAGTGCGTCTTGTGAAAGCACAAAGACTCAGGTGGTTGGGGCATGTCGAGCGGATGGCGAGTGACAGGGCAGTAAAAAGCGTTTTCGAATGGAGGCCGGACTACGGAAGGACCAGGGGAAGACCCAAGGAAAGATGGCTAGACGGTGTTCAGCGGGACTTGAGAACCTTAAGGGTGCTCAACTGGAGACGAGTCGCACAGGACAGAGCCCGGTGGAACAACGTTGTAAAGGAGGCTAAAATCCACAAAGGATTGTAACGCCGGTTAAGTAAAGTAAGTAAATTGTAGCAACTGTTGAATTTGAAAAGATGTCATTATTATCAAAGCAAAATCGTTGATATCAAGAAGCCCTAAATCACTTTCAACACCTTGTTCTTTATACCGGGTGGCCATAAGTACCTGATATCACATTACCTTTGGAATCAACACCGCTTTATTAAAGCGATGAATACAACTAAACTAATAAATGTCATTAATGTCATCACAACTAAAATTCCTGTCTGTCAAAAATTATTACTGATTGCAATAAGTAGTGGAGTTAGAACAGGAGATTTTTATAATCGAGTCGTAGGCTAAACTGCAGAATCCGGGGCACATTCTCCTCCTCTTATTGCATTTTATTACATTACATAGGTACCAATACTTATTGTAATTGAAGAATAATACTAACCCAACATTTATAAGTAGCTAATTCCATGGCTACAGAGATCTCAGATATTTATGGTCACCCGGTATAATAATACTGGACACTCGTCACATAGACTTTTCGTATCTTCAACCCACAATTTTATGCTTATTGCATCGTTATGGTGGCGTTTTGTACTATAATCTATACCTACAAAAATCTCTTAGGCCAGCTACAGTAGGATCGGCCTGCCGAAAAAATCCAAGTGAGCTGAGATTTTGCATACACCTTTGACATTACAAATAATGTCTCAAAAGTCCCCATCGATATGGCGCTTGCGATTTGAGTTATTCAACGTCAAAGGTCACAGAAATAAGTTTTTCGCAAATATATCGCTTTCTATGGGTCGTATGACTTTTTTAGTTATTACAAAAAATGAAGGCTAGGAAATTCTCTACAAAAAAGATTATACAGGTGCTTTACGTACAACTAACCATTCAGTAAATAACACACTGTTGAGTTTTGCAGACGGGTTTTACTTCCTTTTACGATAAAGGAAGTATTGCATTCACCCCAAAAATTCTAAATTGAGTTTTCAACAGATCTTCACGTTTTAGAGTCCCCTGAACCCAAAAACACGTAGTTTTGTTCATTGGTCGGTCTGTCTGTCTGTCTGCGAACAGAATATCTCATAAACGGAAAGAGGTATGGCGTTGAAACTTCATATATAAGTTTTGTGTACTTTCTAAACGCGACAGCTATCTTTTGAAGAAAATCGCATAACCGGAAGTATGATGTTTACTCTTGTGTTTCAAAAACGGCTCCAACGAGTTTTTTCAAACTTTAAATTTTTATTACATTTTATATGTGAATTGATTGAGATGAGTGATTTTCAAGTTGAATTTTAGAGGTATTCAACTGAAAAATCACTTATCTCACATCAATACACACCGGTTATGCGATTTTCTTCAGAAGCTTGCTGTCGCATTTAGATAGTACAAAAAACTTATATATGAAGTTTCAACGCCATACCTCTTTTCGTTAATGAGTTATTCTGTTGGCAGACAGACCGACGGACAGACACACAGACCAATGAGCAAAAACATGTTTTTTGGGTTCAGGGGACTCTACAACGTGAAGATCTGTTGAAAACCCAGTTTCCGAATTTTTGGGGTGAATCCAATACTTTCTTTATCGTAAAAGGAAGTAAAACCCGTCTGCAAAACTTAATAGTGTGTTATTTACGGAACGGTTAGTTGTATGTAAAAAAGCTATATAATCTTTTTTGTAGAGAATTTCCTAGCCTTCATTTTTTGTAATAACTAACAAAGTCATACGACCCATAGAAAGCGAGATATTTGCGAAAAACTTATTTCTGTGACCTTTGACCTTGAATAACTCAAAACGCAAGTGCCATATCGATGGGGACTTTTGAGACATTATTTGTAATTTCAAAATAAAGGTGTATGCAAAATTTCAGCTCACTTGGATTTTTTCGGCAGATGCTGCGGTTGTCCGTCTAATGTCTAATGTAACTGGACTATCTTGCGATATTGTGCAAGTCAAAGTGTGAAAATTGCTGTTGATTTTGTTAATTCTGTTATTTTGTTATTGCTATTGTCGCTATTTTTGTGTGTGTTGTTAATTCTGTTTTGAAATGCGCCATACCACAATGATGAGTACGCCTCCGATTTATTGAGTCGTTTAGCTTAAATAAGGTTAACGATTTAATGTCAATATGATAGATGTCAAAAGTGTTACCAATACAAAACTTGGAAATTACTAGATTCTAACATTAGTTCTGCATCTATGACCACTGGTTTGGATTCAAGTTGTAGTGACATCTAAGGTCACTATATCAATAAGGTACCGCCATTAGTGATTTTTTATATCTATCCTTGTCGCACAATTTTCTCCAACTGGGGATAAAAACACATAACCTAACAGATTCCTCACTTTACAAGTGCCAATACACCAAAAAGAAAATCCCCAAAAACTAGTGTCCTCCCTATTGCACTTGGGAAATTTGTATTTGTTATCCTTATCTCACAATTTTCTCACATTCTCAAGCGAGGAATGGAATGGCCCTACCTTATTGATATAGTGACCTTAGTGACATCGCCATGGATATGCCATCTATGAGTGCTGGTCCTTGGTCCAAGTTCAGACGACATCCCCATGGACATGCGAGCTATAGGTGTTGGTTCAATTTCCAGTGACATCGTAATAGGCACATATGATGAAAAAGTTTGTATTTTTGTGAATTATATGTTACAATGTACCTATTTTAATTATGGATTGCAGCTATGGTGTCAATGTAGGAAACCAGACGACGGCGAACAAATGGTAAAATGTTCTGACAGAAAATGTAGAATAAAATGGTACCATTCAGTATGCCTACATTTTTGCTATGTGATATTGTAATTTTGCTTTTTATTAATTGGCCACATGCAGAAAAAGGTAATCAAATAATTTTACATTATATAATAAATGGTGGTGGATAGTATTAACGTTAGATCCTTAATTAACTAATTTTAATAATTTTGTAGATATTATTATTATTAAAGTAAAAATAATTACATTAACTTTGTTAATACAATTTATTTCATAATTATACAATTATAGGAAGGCATAAATTTACGAGTGCACAAGAAACTGTTAATATCTGAGCTACCACAGCAACATCGTCAGTTTTCTTTTTTGCCAGGAACAACATGGGCATCGTTTCGTGAAGAACTGTATTTTTTTGACGAAGGACTCCAATAACGCGTTTGACGTGTATTCTGAAAAAAAGATAATTAAGATAATTATTGTAACAATATACTTGCACTACCTCACGCTTGCTATATTCCCGGTTGATTCTATATCCTTTGGATCGAGCTGCCGTTTCCTTTTTAGAAAAGCAGGCGTTATCACTGTGGCCATATGTAGTCCTACGGAGTCTTTTATTAAAAAGCCTCTGCCAATACAAAATCTCCTGGCAAGAGATTGTTTAAAATCCCACAATCCTCTGTTAGACCTTTATCGCTTATTCTGCCACCATATCCATGTGATACAAATGATATTGATCCAGGAGGAGTGATGCCTATTAGTACCTTTACCGTATTATGTTTTTTGTACGTAGACCATGTAGTACATTGTACTTCAAGGCTACTTGATTTTTCCACTCTCATCTCAAAACAATCGATTATTGAAGCATTCTGGCATTGATTTAATCAGCTGATCTCGTTCAGGCCAAATAATACAATTTTTCATCCGATGATACATAATATTCAATGTGGTATAAATATTCTGGAAATTGTTTGTACGCTGACGTTAAACATGTATGCCAATAAACTAAAATCTAAATGTAATCTAAGTTTTATCACTGTTATCAAAAACATGACTCTAAGCATGTTTTACGTACTGAATTAGGAATAAATATATATAATTAAATGTGAACTGTATACAGTGTGTCCAAGATAAGGAGGGCCAGTATGGGGATCTCGGTAATCGTAAGAGATACAAATTTGGTTAAATGGGAAGAAAGTTGCGCAATTAAAGGACTAAAAAAATGACGTCCAGAAATCCTTGATATGATTTTTCGTTTTTGAATTATCGCAAAAAAACCGAATTTTTGGATTTTCTTTTTTATTTTTTTCTGACGTTAATATTAAAGTTAGAGCGAAACTGATTAAACTTCTTTATAACAACTTTTAGTGGACTTAATGATTACGTTATCAATTTTTTTATCCGACGTTTCGTCTTCGAGAAACCATCATCAACTTCATTTTTTTAAATACGGTCCTGGTTTTTTGATGCCAAATTTGCAAAGCCCTTGTTACTCTGAATTCAACAATGTACCACATATTATGATTTAATTACGTTTCGAGCTTTTTTCTGATCATCATCAGAAAATTTTTTAGATACGGACCTGCATTTCTCATAATTTTGTAAAAATAAGTTCATACAGTAAGATAGGCGTTTTTAGATGCCGTTAAAATATTAAAATGCACATCATAATGTCATAATTCTGATACATTAATTTAATAAGCAACCAATAACTATTAACAATAAACAACAAATAAATGAACAAAAGATAGGCAGAAAGAATGAGAAAACGAGCCTTGAAAGACTTGAAACAATGTAATAGGTATTTAACGTTTTGAAATAGAAGAAGAACTTAGAAGATTAGTTCTTGAAGCCTTTCAAAGTATAACGCCAGTATTGCTGAATAATGTTTTAGATTCTACAGTTAGAAGATGTTATTTATGCATAGAGAATGATGGCAACCTTTTTGAATACCTTCTGTAAATTTAATACCTATTAAATGGTTTCGATGTTCGTTTTGTTATTCTTTCTATCTATCTTTTGTTCATTTCTTTTTTGTTTATTGTTAATAGTTATTGGTTGCTTATTAAATTAATGTATCAGAATTATGACATTATGATGTGCATTTTAATATTTTAACGGCATCTAAAAACGCCTATCTTACTGTAGGAACTTATTTTTACAAAATTATGAGAAATGCAGGTCCGTATCTAAAAAATTTTCTGATGATGATCAGAAAAAAGCTCGAAACGTAATTAAATCATAATATGTGGTACATTGTTGAATTCAGAGTAACAAGGGCTTTGCAAATTTGGCATCAAAAAACCAGGACCGTATTTAAAAAAATGAAGTTGATGATGGTTTTTCGAAGACGAAACGTCGGATAAAAAAATTGATAACGTAATCATTAAGTCCACTAAAAGTTGCTATAAAGAAGTTTAATCAGTTTCGCTCTAACTTTAATATTAACGCCAGAAAAAAATAAAAAATAAAATCCAAAACTTCGGTTTTTTTGAGATAATTCAAAAACGAAAAATCATATCAAGGATTTCTGGACGTCATTTTTTTAGTCCTTTAATTGCGCAACTTTCTTCCCATTTAACCAAATTTGTATCTCTTACCATTACCGAGATCCCCATACTGGCCCTCCTTATCTTGGACACACTGTATATTGTATGTATTTGGTGTAACATTTGCCATAGTAGACGTGTGTAAAAGAATTTTTTTTTGTAATGTCACCAAGTATATCTATCTAACGCGCAAAACTTTAAATGCAGCATGTGCCGTGGGCTACAACGTCATTCTTCCATGCTCACGTAAAACTTTTACATTCACTGGAAAACTCTCACTTTTCTTAACTTGTAAGGAGAACAATTCTTTCCGCAATTTTTTTTTACTGCGTTCCAACAACGTCGTATTAATTAGGACGCCTTCCAGAGGCGAGCGTTTCCTTTCCAGAGACTTTCCATTTGAAAAAATATTTTTTGGAACTTTTCCTTACTGCAAATCTCTAGCGTGCTTTTAAAACTTTCTTTAGTGCAACAAAAGTTATTAAATTCGTCGTACATTTTAAATGCGGCAAATGCCGCGGGTTTCAGCTAGTCATCATATAAATAAAGGAGAACGATCCAAACGTGTGTGTCACGACAATTGCAGACGCGATGTCCCCCATTTGCGTTTACATGCATTTCACCGTCGCCTCGATTTCGCGACCGGGGCGGAGCCCCCAGGGCCCCTTGGAAAGGAACGGAGCCCCGATGGCTCCCTTGGAAAAGGGCGAAGTCCCGGGGGCCCCATTGAAGAGGTGCCGAGCGCCAAGGGCCCCCTTGGAGAGGGGCGGAGTCCCAAGGGCCCCCTTGGAGAGAGGCAAAATCCCGAGGGCCCCCTTGGAGAGGGGCAAAGTCCCGAAGGCCCCCTTGAAGAGAAGCGGAGTCCCAAAGGCCCCTTGGAGAGAGACGGAGCCCCGATGGCTCCCTTGGAGAAGGGCGAAGTCCCGGGGCCCCCTTGGAGAGGTGCCGAGCGCCAAGGGCCTCCTTGGAGAAGGGCGAAGCCCCGAGCGCCCCCTTGGAGAGGGGCCGAGTCCCGAGGGCCCCCTTGAAGAGGGGCGAAGTCCCAAGGGCCCCCTTGGAGAGGGGCAAAGTCTCAAGGGCCCCCTTGAAAAGAATCGGAGTCCCAAGGGCCCCTTGGAGAGGGGCGGAGCCCCGATGGCTCCCTGGGCGAAGTCCCGGGGCCCCCTTGGAGAGGTGCCGAGCGCCAAGAGCCCCCTTGGAGAGGGGCCGAGTCCCGAGGGCCCCCTTAGAGAGGGGCGAAGTTCCAAGGGCCCCCATGGAGAGGGGCGAAGTTCCGAGGGCCCCCTTGAAGAAAAGCGGAGTCCCAAGGGCCCCTTCGGAGAGGGGCGGAGTCCTCGAAACCCCGAAGGCCCCTTTAGAGAGGGGCGAAACCCCTGGAGCCCCGAGGGCCCCTTTAGAGAAGTGCGAAACCCCTGGAGCCGCGAAGGCCCCCTTGGAGAGGGACGGACCACCTAGGGCCCCTTGGAGAGGGGCGGAGCCCAGTGAACCCCCTTGGAATGGCTCAACGTAATAAGCCTAAAAATTGTGGTAAATTGAATAGAATAGACCGCGCAATAGCGCGCGCAGCCCCGTTTATTGAATTAATAGTGGAAAACGTTAAAAATGTGTGCTGTCGAACACGGTAAAAGTCATCTACCCATATTGTTGAATAATCTTTCCAAAACCACTCAAGGCAAAAATTTTTAAGAGAATTTTTTTTCGTCAACATGCAAATTATTGCAAATTTCTCTCAACACAAACTGCTCAAATTCGCGAATTTTTAAAGCAGTTTTGGTTTCGAGAAATTTTAACGCAATAATTTGCATGTGAACGAAAAAAATTCTCAAAAAATTTTCACCTTTTGTGGTATTACCCTTGATTATTTCCCTTTGACAACTTTCAGCAATACAAAAATTGTATTTTTTAGGAGTACTCCTACGAAGTTTCAAGTCGAAATGTCTATTTAATTTTATTTCACCATACAAAATTGGAACCCCCATTTTACCCCTTTAGGGGTTGAATTTCGAAATATCCTTCCTTATTCCTTGTATACATCATAAAGGGAACCTCTGTGCAAAATTTCAGCTTTCTAGGTCCAAGGGTTTGGGCTGGCCGTTGATGAGTGAGTGAGTGAGTCAGGACTTTCAGTTTTATATACAGGGTGTCTCAAAATTGACGCCCGTGCTTCTGGGATTTGATTCAGTGGGCTAAAAGAAATCGAAAATGAAGAGTGGAACATTTTCCGTTCATATTTTGTTATGGAGTTATGAATAAAAACAAAAATTTTGGATATAAACTTTAAACATTTATGAAAAACGAGTGGTATTTGAAAACAACTTATTTTCCACATTTGTTGTCGCAAAATGTGTTCAAATAGGTTGCCTCCTACTTCAAGGCAAACATTCGCACGATTATGTATAAAGTTTTATAAACGTCATTTTAGTCACGAGGTGAGTGACTAATAAGTTTATAAAACGAGTTGCATACTATACTTTTTCTACGACCACAAATTTAGACAATATAACATTATGTCATTAAAATTTTTAAAATTATGTTAGGTTAAATTATGCTTGAAACGTCAAAGTTGACTGTTGGAAGTTGAAAACTAACTTCATTTTTGCCATTAAAAAGTTCAGTCCGTGACTAAAGCGCACGAACCCACGGCTTGTGAAGGTGTTTTAAAAGATTACTTAGCGTCATAGAAACATATACCATAAATGGAATTTTAAAGATAGGAGTAGAAAAAAGTTATTATTTACATTTTCATCAATAACTCGATAACAAATGACAATCGGAAAATTTTCCACTCTTTATTTTCGATTTCCTTTAGCCCCCTGAATCAAATCCCTGAAGAACGGGCTTCAATTTTGAGACACCCTGTATATAGATTACCTAGCAACGGCTGATATAATGGAATGTTTGACTTTACTCAGCAAAATTGTATCAATAATGTGTCAATTCTAGTACGATTAGCGGAAAAATATATTATACCACAAGTTGAGAAAAGTGTAGTTGTTCCTTGCAAGGCGCGAGCTTTTTAATCGAAGCAAAGCCAAGATTAAAAACGCGCCGAGCACAAAAAGCACTTTTCTCACATGTTGCACATGCTATTTTTCAGGTACTGGAGGAAAATGCTTGAAAATGTTGATATAAAAGTATCTAAAACTGTGCAATTTTTCTATGCGTTGCACACATAATTCTTTTCTAATGCGGTACCGAAAACTGTTACTTTTTGAGAATTTATTGGACATTTTTGAAATCGAGTAGTTTTTGGTCGTTATGGAATCAACATAAACAAACAAGTGATAGTTTCTCCTCAGAGCGGTGCTTTCCTAACTACACAAATATGAATCACCATCTCATTTTAGAGAAAGTGCTAGGAAACAATTAGTGTCTACCTTGAAAACTTAATCCTTCTTAACATTAAGTCACTTAAGTGCATATCAGTAAATTAGTTTTGCATAATCTCACTCGATAATTGCTGTTCGGTTGGTGGCCTAATCTCAAACATTTGAAAGGTTTTCAATAGATGCGCCACCTATATAAAATGTGTAGGAAACTCTAAGTGCTCTCTTCCCTTAATAATAAACATCTGAAATAAATAAGATTTTGAGCGTTAAACAATCCTGAGATCTGAAAGAGTGTTATGAATAAAAATACGATATGCTCTTTAATTATAAATAAATAATTAGACATCGTAAAAGCATGTAAAAGTGGTAAAGTCTAAAAATGTAATATTCTCTTTGTAATTTTCGGTTGACTGGTTTCTCGAATTTCTATGGACCCTTATAATAGGATTATTGTAATCTTCCCATGCCGGCCGTAAGCGTTTGGAATATAAACAGCGCCAACTTATGGCGCGGTAAAACTATGAACTACTGGGCCCGATTTAGGAACATTTTGTAATTACAAACGTGAATATTATTGCCTTTACTTAATGTTGTAAATGAACCAGATATGGTCTACAACATTAGTGGCATAGTAAGTCACCATTTCTTTAAAAAATATTAGCGTACTCGTATGGTTCAATAGCCACGGACTCAATTAGATTATTGCTTCTACTATCTTTAAAACATATTTAAACCAAATATTTTATGCAAGCGTGGTAACTCATTTTGTTGTGCTTCTAGGGGCATGTAGTTTTTTGAAATCGGATACGAAATAAACTTGTACAATTCGCAGGAGTATCAGAAGTGTATATTTTATCTGTTTTTTTGAAATAAATTTCTTATTACTACTTTTTTTTTAAATAGCGATTTTCCTTGTTAAAATACGAATCGTTTGATATATAACAAAGTGTAATTAGTGCATTTTATAACAGTTTGGTTTTGTGAAACATTTTCAACAAGACCGCTGGAGGACCCTTAACTTAAGTAGCTGGCAGATTTGATTTGGTTACGTCAATACAATAATGTGAATTTAACATAATACAGAGACGATTTGTGATTTTGAACATTTATCTCCCTAATCAAAGCTCTTGTTGAGTTGTGTCCAAAATAGCAAATTTTATAAATTTAATAACTCCTCAAACTCGCACACTGACTTTTTTTTGCGAGACTTTAGCAGCGTTCCGCTTGGAAACGATAGTCTCGACATAAATGTAATAAGATTTTCGTCTCAGAATATTACAAAGAATTCACCACTACGCGCTCCTCCGGAGATTTTGGTAGGCCCTGTGTATATTTTCCGGGTTTCTACAGCTAATGACGTCTTTCGAATTCAATCTCCATCTTCTTCTGTCTTCCAGTCGTTCTCGTTGATATTTCTCTTCTGCACAGCTGCTGTAACACCACTCTTGTTTTGCACATGCACGTTTTCTTCTCTGAGGGGGAGTCCACTCCATATTCCCTTAGAAATGTTAATGAGATAATTATATCAATTCAATAAGCGATAAGCTTGATTTTTATATAGTATAAATAAAAATCATATTGTCGTAATATTAGATTTAATGAATATTTAAATAATATACGTTTCGCTAATCGTATTAGCTTCTTCAGTATTCGATTTATAATATAATGAAATTGAAATTTGCCATGCTGAAATTAGAAAAGTCAAAAAATTAGATGAGCGAACACAATATTAACAACCACTTGTTAACTTACTTGTATATGGAAGTCATGAAGGCATTATATTACGACAAGTTATAGTTGTGACACATTAAAAAGACGAAAACAGGGGAAAATAATCAACCCCACAAATTAAAATTTAAGACACGAACAAATTAAACATTTTGCATGCAAGCAATATACATGTGAGAATGCAAGGCTGTTTCTTATATGTTATCTGTAATGCGCAGAGTGCAAAATTTGGAAATGTTATTTGACATGTACAGGGTCGTATTTATTTAAAAATTATGAAATTTTACGAAGTGAAGCATAGATTCGAATTTATTTTTGTTTTAAGGATAAAAGCAGAACACAAATTATGAGAGAAATAATACACTTGTAAAATGTTTTTAAATTAATTAAATAGGTTATGATAAATAGAACTTAGGTTTTCAATATCAATTTTATTATTTATAGCAGTAGGGCTTCGTTGTATTTCAATCATTTCCAAAACTAACCGTTTCTTTAAGTTACTCTCTTTATGTAAAATTTTTGGTGTATTGAAATTAAATTTGTGGTGATTTTCAGTGGCATGATCAGTTAAAGCAGTTTTTTTGTTTGAGGGGGATACATTATTGATTTTTATAGAATATATAGAGAATATATAGAGACTAGTGATGGCGCCGGGCGCGGTAAACGTGTGTCCGGGTTGCTCCCAAAAAAATAAAGGTAGTGAATCATCAATAAAGTGTAACGGAAATTGTGAAAAGTGGCTACATAAGAAATGTACCGGGCTATCAAAAGAAGAATTTGCGAGACACGAGAAAGGTGAAACTGAAGAGAAATTTGTATGTAAACATTGTGTAGTTCAGAGTGAGGTTATAAAATCCACAAAAATAAAAAAAAAATAGTAGAGAAAATATACGGAATACGGATGGTAAAATAGATATAAAACTTATTATGAATAAACCAAATGTTGGATTAAAAGATATAGGTGAAATAATGACACAAATGTATGATGTCATTCTAAAACAAAGTGAAAAAATAGAAGAATTGGGAAAAGAAGTGAAAGAATTAAAAGAAGAGATGAAAATAACTGAATTAGAAAAAAAGAAGAATAATCAAACTAATTACGCCAGTATTATAAAAAAGAAGAGCAATGAAGAACTTTTAATAATAAAAGCAAAAAAAGAAGAAGACCCAAAAAAAAATTACAGAAGAGGTAAAAAGTAAAATTAATCCAACGGAGTTAAATATTGGTGTAAACAGCATTAAAAGTATGAATAAAGGTAGAATTGGAATATTTTGTGAAAGCAAGAAGGATGTACAAACATTAAAGAATGAAGTGGAAGAAAAAATGGGAAGGCAATATAGTGTGACAGTATCAGAGAAAAAAGAATTCTAGAATTAAACTGGTGGGAATAGAGGAGAAAATAAATGAAGAAGAACTGAAGGAGTGTATAATTAAACAGAATCCACATATATGTGAAAAAAATGCAACAATAGTAATGAAAGCAATATACAAAGGAAAGGTGGGATACACCACAATATTAGAAATTGATACACAAACGTATGAAAAAAATAAAGAGAGAAGGAAGAAGGTTGCGTATTGGATGGTTGCAAAAATAGACCAGCATGTGGAAAGTGTGGAGATGAGCATCTAACTAAAAATTGTGAAAATGAAAATATTAAGTGTATAAACTGTAGCATGGATCTACACCTAGATGTGAAACATACAGCTTATGATATAGAATGCAGTGTGTTTAAAAAGAAAGTTCAACTGGAAAGAAACAAATACCAATATGAAAATAGTGAATAGCAACTACAGAAGAAATAAAGGAAGGAAGAATACATCTATGTACAAAATGCTCAGAGCGTGATAGCACATATTGATGAATACGATCATTTTATAACTAGTAAGAAGCCAGCAATAGTATGCTTTACTGAGACGCATCTGACAGAAGAAATAAACGATTCTGAAATTAAAATAAAAGACTATAATAGTGTAAGGCTGGATTCCACAAGCCGCTATACAGGAGGAGTACAAATTTACATTAGAAGTGAAATAAACTATTGTGTAGTTAAAGAATATGTGGAACAAATGAATTATTGGTGTGTGTTTGTCAAAGTGAATATAGGTAAGGAAACTTTTAGGATGTCTATATCACTCGCCAAGTGGTTCGGATGCAAGTTTTTTGGAATATTTTGAACACATGTGTGACCAATTTTTAGTTATACAAAAGCAAAATGTTATTGTGCTTGGTGATTTTAATATAAATAGGTATGGATGAGTTGTACATATTCGAATCGGTTAAAAAAATGTTTGAATAACTATGGACTAAAACAGCATGTTTTAGAACCTACACATATGGCACATAATGGACAGGAATCGCTTATAGATTTGGTTATAAGTAACCACAGTACAATAAACTGTGCTGTAATGAAACAACCAGTATTCAATAACCACTCATTGATTAGAATAGGTATAAACGCTAAAAGTAAGAAAAACAGTAACAAGCTTAGTTGTCGAAAAAAAATTGGAAATGTAAATAGTTTTAAAAATTTTGTGAGTAGTATGTATTATAATTATAAACTGAATGATTTAGACAGTAGGTATAATTTGTTTTATAATAATATTCTTAGTATATTAGACAAAGTAGCACCAAAAATTAGTATTAGTATAAAGGGTAAGTGCAAACCATGGTTTACCCTAGATCTAGGTGATTAAAATAAAGACAAGAGAGCAAAAATATAAGAGATTTGCATTTACAAGAGAGAAAGAAGACTGGGAAGAATATCGATCATACAGGAATGTAGTTGTAGCTGAAATGAGAAACGCTAAACGAGAATATTATGAACTAGCAGTAGATCAAAATAAACATGATCCGAAATTAATGTGGAAAACGCTAAAGAGTATAGTTTCTAATAAGCATATAGAGCCTTATAAACAAATAGAATTTAATGGTACTCTTTACAAGGATATGACTGAAATTGCACAAAAATTTAATAACTACTTTATTGACAGTATTAATGAAATTACACAAAGCATACCAGTGAGGTATGATGCTTTAGAAATGATAAATAGAATCGCCAAATTTCAGGAATTTACATTAATAAGTGTGGAAGAAATAAGAAAAGTAATCTTTACTCTACCTAATAAAGGAAGTCCTGATGAAGTTACAATAGAAATTTTAAAATAGTATTTGATGAAGTGTCAAACCCCCTAATACATTTAATTAATAGTTCACTGGAAAGTGGTGTGGTCCCAAAAAATCTTAAAAAGACCACAATAATACCTCTGAGAAAAGTACTCAACACTCAAAAAGCAGAGCAATTTAGACCTGCCAACACGCCTCCTGCCACAGCAAAAATATTAGAAAAAATAGTTTATAAACAATTATTAAATTACGTAGTATTGAATGATATCCTTACCAAATATCAATCGGGGTTTAGACAAAATTATAGTTGTGAAGCTGCGTTTCAATACATATTGAATGACTGGATGAACAATAATGATAATGATCTGGTCACCGTTACTGTATTTTTGGATTTCAAAAGAGCTTTCGAGACAATAGATAGAGACAGACTGATAAATAAATTGGAAAATTATGGAATTGGTGGCACAGTACTGCGTTGGTTTAAGGATTATCTGTCAAATAGACAACAGAATGTTAGATGTGGAGAAATACAGTCGGAGTATGTACAAGTGAACTGTGGAGTACCTCAAGGAAGCATCCTAGGACCTCTACTGTTCATATTATATATAAATGACATAGATAATGTAATCAAACATTGCAAGTTTCACCTCTTTGCAGACGATACTATCTTATACATTGCGGGCACGAATGCAAAGGAAGTACAAAGCAAACTTAATGAAGATCTGGAAAATATAACAAAATGGTTAGAATCAAACAAATTAAAACTTAATACTGACAAAACTAAGGCAATGACGATAGGCAAAGAAGCACAAAAACAGAATGGAAAAATGAGGACTTCAGCATAACAATTGAAGATGTAAATATAGAAATAGTAAATTCTTTCAAATATCTAGGTATAATAGTAGATGATAAGTTAATTTTTGGTGAACATATAGATTATACGTGTAAGAAAATATCAAAAAAGTTAGGGGTACTTAATAGATCTAGCGATTTTTTAAGTAGATGGGCAAGAGAGGCAGTATATAATTGTATAATTCTACCTCATTTCCATTATGCCGGCACAATACTGTACTTGGCTAGGAGAGGGGATATAGATAGACTGCAATTATTGCAAAATCGTGCAATGCGAGTTATATTGAAGTGCAATAAATATACAAGCATAGATTTTATGTTGAAATCATTAAATTGGAGAAATGTTAATAAATTTTGTGAAATGAAAGCTCTTATTTTCATTCATAAGGTTAAATGCGGCTTAATGCAGGTATATTTTGTTACTGTAATACAAGAATTTCATCAGTTTCATGCATATGATACAAGAAATAAAAGAAACTTTGTACTACAACATAAAAAATATAAAAAGAGCCAAAATTCAATATTCTTTAAAGCATTGATAGAATATAATAAGTTACCGCTTGCAGTTAAAAATAGTACGAATGTAAATATGTTCAAATTAAAATTAAGGGAAATATTTTTACAATAGCATAATTATAATATGTGTTAAAAATGAACTGTTTATTTATTTTAATTTTTTGTGTTTGATGTTTGTATAGCAAGTTTGCTAAATAAAGTTTACATTATTATTATAATATTTATGTTGGTTAATTCTGTTTTTTAGTAATTGTTTCGTTTGTCCAATGTAAGTGGATGGGCAATTGTTGCAGTTAATTTGATAATCAAGATTGGATTGCATATTAGTTTCAGTTTTGTCTTTTAGATTAATAAAAAACATATTGCCAAAAGTGTTGTAATTTTTAAAAGCGGTATTTATATTATATTTTTTCAATTCTGTTTTAATTTTTTCAGATAGTTCAGGAATATAATTTATAGATATGTATTTATTCTGAGGTGATGTATCCGTGATATTGAAATCATTGCCAAAACAATTAGGTTGTAGGTTTATTGAAAGGTTAATTTTCTTTTTGTTATTAATGATTACCCTACTAATTTTATTAATAAACAAATTAAAAACCGTATTAATAGTATTAATCAAGCATAGCGCTTATTGAATTGATATAATTATCTCCATTAACATTTCATATTTTCAAATTTTTATCAATTTACCTAATATTTTTAAATATTTCCTTAGGCCATCTTTCATCACCCATGCATTGCATGTGTCCATACCACAACAACATTTTTGTTTCTATTGTTGTTACAATATGTATATCTACTTCAGCCAGCGCGTCTTCGTATCTCTTCATTTGTTATTCTATCGAGCCTAGTCAGACCATAACTTCATTTCCAGTACTCCATTTATTGGATTCACCACAAAAAATCGAAATTAAGTTTTCTACAGAGCTTCACGTTTTAGAGTCACTTGAACCCAAAAAACATGTATTTGTTCATTGGTCTGTCTGTCAGTCAGCCTGTGTGTGTGCAAAATATCTCAAAAACGAAAAGAGATATGGCGTTGAAACTTTATAGGTATATAAATTGTGTGTACTATCTAAATGTGACAGTAAGCTTTTGAAGAAAATCGCATAACCGGGACTACGGTGTTTGATTTTATGATTTTTCAGTTTTTTCGATTTTATCAAAAACGGCTCTAACGATTTTTTTAAAACATATTTTTATTACATTTTTAATGGGTATTCATGGTGATTTTTCAGTTGAATACCTCTAAAATGTATTTTTGTGTTTTTCTATTTTTTTTATTAACTCCTATTTTAAATACAACACCCGGCATATTATTACATTTTTGAATTTAGCTTAAAATTTTATAAAACATTTGTCTTCTTAACTAACGCTCTATTTTGAACGGTTTCTGTAGAATTTGTAATTTTTGAAAATTTTTGAATAATGCTTAAAAATTAAAAATCGAATTTTTGGCCAATTATAAGATCACTGTAAAAGAAAGTTGTGTGCGTGTAGCACAACAGTTTTTATTTCAGCTTCACTGCCCCCTTCGTTTTATACGACTGTTCCTAGGTATTTGTATGATTTGGTATTTTTAATTCCTTTTACAATCAAGGAAGTATTGGATTCACCTCAAAAATTCGAAATTAAGTTTTCAACAGATCTTCACGTTTTAGAGTCCCCTGAACAAAAAAACATTTTTTTTTATTGGTCTGTCTGTGTGTCTGTCAGTTTGTGTCTTTACTTTACATTTTTAATGTGTATTGATGTGAGATAGGTGATTTTCCAGTTGAATACTTCTTTTTTATAATAGTTTAATTAGCTCAGCATTGATTTTGCTATACATGATTGGGTTATGAGTCTTAATTATTATTAACTTATACCAAAGATGCTCTTTGCTTATACTAATATTGTGAGGGTTAGATTCCCCATATATTATGTACATTGTACATTTATTCGATTTAATACATATAATTTTGCTTGTTAACGAAAGTTATGTATTTATTGTAATAAGTCCTGTGGGAGTCTTTTTTTTTAGTCTTAAATGTTTATCTTTTTGACTAAGGTTGTACGTCGCTTATATTATCAAAGAATTTGTTGCACTGTTTATTTATGTGATCAAGTAGTGGCGGTAAATGGGTAAATGTAGTCTTTGTGAATTTGCTCATTCCGCACAAACCACTGCGTGTGTGTTAGATGCATTTGTCCATACAGGGCATATGTTAAAATAGGTCTTAGTATTGGTTTATATATTAGTATAATGTACTCAACACGCAAATGTGTTTTTCGATTTCTCAGCGGGTATAGGATACCCAGTCTGGCATAACACATGGATGCCCCATGCTAGTCTGGTTTCTAGGTAGACGCCCAAATATTTAATTGCTGAATCCTTGTTGTTCCACTCAATCTTATTTTGGTTTAATTTTATGATTGGTAAGTTTTTTATTTATTTTAGGATAAAGACTTTTGTCTGTATCTTTGTTACGTTGATTTTAATTTTCCAGTTGTTATACCAGTTGTAGATCTCATCTAGGACACTTTGCAGATGATTCACTGCTACTTGGAGGTTTTCACTTTGTGTTAAGAGAGCAGTGTCATCTGCGAACATAGTCAAGGTAGTATTGTCAGTTGTTTGCAAGTCGTGCATGTAAATCTTGAACAAGAGTGGTCCCAACATATTACCTTGGGGTACTCGAGCCAATATTGGTATTTTATTTGATACGATAGTATTCTCACCGAGAATGTTCTGTCTTTTAAAAAGGACGAAATTATATTAATCAGGTAGTCTGGGAATCGCAGTCTTATTATTTCGTACCTTAACCCTAGGTGCCAGACTTTGTCAAATGCATTTTGTAGGTCGATAAATGCTGCTACAGTATATTTCTTATTCTCAAAGCCTGTCTCTATTAATTTGGTAATTCTCATTAATTGGTGTGTTGTCGAGTGTTCTTTTTAAATCCCATTTGTTGATGAGGTATGATATTACGTTCATTCACTATCTTTTGGATCCTCTCATATATAACGTTTTCCAATAGTTTGGAGAGTGCTGAAAGTAAACTTATACGCCTGTAACTTTCCGGGCTGTGTTTTTCATTACCACTTTTATGGAATGGTAGAGAGTGTTTCCATTCATTAGGAAAGTATCCTATTCGAAGGCAGGGGTTAACTATATTTGTTATGGTGAGCTGATTTAATATACTATTTGTTATTTGATCTGGTCTTGGAGATTTTTTGTTGAGTAGTTTTGAAATAAATTTCTGAATTTCTACTGGTAAGTTGGTTCCATCTCTATGGGGTGCTGACTATTGAAGCTATTGTTTATTTAAATTACTATCTGTTGCTGGTTTTTTACGGTGTTTGCGTCATTGAGTGTAAATACTTTTTCGAAGCGCGATGTTAGTAGATTAGCTTAGTTTTTGTCAGTTGGATATGTGTTGCCATTGGCTGTTAGTGGGAGAATGATATTAGGTTGCCTTAATAATTTTTTGGTAGCTTGCATCACAGTTGCGTCTCTTGGCTGGAGTTCTTCAATGTATTTGTTATATAACTTATACCTATAGTTGTCCAATTTTATCCTGACTTGGTGGGTTAGCTGATTACACAGGGTGCCCATCTTAAATGTACGCAGCTTTAAGCAGGTGAGTAGGCAACACATACGCCATTCGCCATTGAAATGTAATGTGTGTTGCATACTCACCTGCTTAAAGCTGCGTACATTTAAGTTGAGCACCCTGTATAGCGTTTTAAGGTGTGGTCGTCTGGTTCGTTGCCATTCACGTCTGGTTCTATTCTTTAGTTTAATTAAGTTTGCTATTTCGATTGGAGTATGGATACCGTTGCGTTTTTTTTTACTTCCAAGGTGTTAGTGCTAGTTGTACACTTATTTTCACTGCTTGAGTATACTGGTTGACTGCTTTATCAATATCGCTAGTGGAATGAATTGGTCCGAAGTTTTTGTCAAGCTCTCGTTGAAACATATTCCAGTCCATTTTGCCTTCAATTAATTTTGGTAATACGGATGTTTGCAGTGGTTCGCTATAAAAGGAGAATGTTACCGGTAGGTGATCTGAATCAAGTTCATTCAAAACAGTTTGGTAGATAAATTTTTGAAAGTTTTTAAGTAAAACTACATCCAAGATATCCGGTTTATAATCTAGTCTATAGGAGTAGTAGGTATATTCTTTAGGGGCCGATTTGTATGCTGTGACTCGTCAGTACTTGGTTTAGTCTGGCACCATTCGGGTTATCAGCTCTACATCCCCAGAATTTCTGTTTGAAATTTAGATCTCCAATTAGCAATGTTGGTTTATTTATGCGGATTATTTTGGAAATGTCTTCTTCTAGAATCCGTTTATTGGGTTGTTTATAAGCTGCGTAAAGTAAAATTTCAGTTTTATTTTCTAATGGGTATCAGGTTAATAGCTGCTGTTTCTAGGTTTTCAAGGTTTAGATCCGGTAACTGGTAGTGAACTAATTTTTGGTTGATTGCAATTGCCACTCCTCCCGATGCTGTCTGCGTTTCTCTATCCTTCCTATATACATTATACCCTGGTGACTTGAAGGTTTATGTATTCATAAGATGTGTCTCGGTGATGTAAGCTACGTCAACGTTATGTCTAAAGAAGAACTCAATAAATATACTGCGCTGTCTCTTTATGCCATCAGCATTCCAATTTAGGACTATTATATTACTAATTGTGAGTTTTTTATTTGGATCCATATGAGGAAGGTAATTGTATTAGAGTTGTTAGATACGACATAATTTTTTCCAGGTGTGGTATTAAGAGCTCAATTACTTTTGATACAATAGTGGTTAGTAGGTCGTTCCGCGGTCTCCTTCTCCGCATTATCAAACGAGTGCGAGCTGACCTGAAGTGCTTATCGATAGTTGTAGTTATCACTTCAAAATAAACTCTAGTTTACCGCAATCCGTAAATATCTCAGCGCAACAAACAAACCCCCGCGGGGGTTCTCTATCGCAACAAAATTGGTAAGCGGAATAATAACGATCTTTCACCTCCTGTCACACGAAATAAAAAATATGACTTCGAACCCGCCACACTAATCGCAGCTAACAAATATTACTTATCAAACAACAACATTCAGAGTGCTTCAAACATAACTTATCAAAGTAAATACGCTGCAGCTGTAGAGCAAATGAATATCGACGAATAAAATACTTCTTCTATCTCATCACAAAAAAAAAATAAAAATTCCACCGGTATTTCTACACTACGTTTCACAACAAGAAATTCTAAAAGATCTTAAGAAAAAACGTTAAAGAAGAGTTTGAGACAGCACAAACAGGGGATAAACTCAGAATTAATCTAAGCACTATTGAGGATTATAGAAAAATCACCGAAGTTTATAATGACAACAAATTAAATTACCACACACTTAAAGACCCCGAAAAGAACATTTTTTCAGTTATTATCCGAAACCTTCCAATTTCAATCACTAATAACAAATTATTAGAAGAGTTAATAAACCTGAAATACCCTGTAACTAAAGTTGCTCGTCTTTATAACAAGGGCTGAAAGCCCATACCGCTATGCGCGGTGGACCTGGAAGACTCCGCAGCGGCAAAGTAAATTATAAATATAAAAAAAAATCATTATAGTATCATTGAAGTGGAAGTAAGAAGAAAATCAAAAGAAATACCCAAATGTAAGAAATGCCAACTGTACGGACATACACGGAATTATTGCCACTGGAGCCACGATGCGTCAAGTGCACAAATAATCATGAGTATAATAAATGTCCAAATAAACCTACCGATCCCCCTCAATGCGTGAATTGCAAAAAACTGCACCCGCGAACTTCAAAGGATGCAATTATTATCAGAAAGTTAGTCGTTAATACAACCCCCCCCCCCCAAATCTAAATCAAACTAGAGCACGAGCCTGGATTTCACCAGCCTCAACAAAAGTAGCTTACAGTCAAAATATCCAACAATTAAATTCCCATGAACAATAAGACTACAACAGATCTTTTCTCAAACTACCAACAGAATCTAACAGAAATCACGAAACCAAACAGGAAGTTGATTACCTCTAAAGTGGGTTTCTTTTACTTTTTTTTTATTAACTCCTATTTTAAATAGAACACCCGGTATATTATTACATTTTTGAATTCAATTTAAAATTCAACTCTTCAAGTAACGCTCTATTTTGTACGGTTTCTGTAGAATTTGTAATTTTTGAAAATGTTTGACAAATGCAAATTAAAAATAAATTTTATGGGTAATTATCAGATCACTGTAAGAGGAAGTTGTGTGCGTGTATCATACCAAATTTTTATCACGTAATCGTCTATTTTTCTATCTTCACCTTTGCATCCTATTGCCATGTATAGAGTATTTTCCATGTTTATCTGTAGGCGTAGGCCCCACTTTTGGTATTCCTCTATTAGTTCTGTAATAAAAAATTGAAATTTTTATATCCCACAAAAAATATCATTTACTACTTGCGATAAAATATGTTTATCGCATTTCATTTGGAAATTTACTACATTTCTTCATTCAAAATCGATAATAAATGTGGTACTTTTATCATTAGCAACACTTTTATCCCTGGCAACGGCGATTCGTTTTACATTTGTCAATACTGAAGTGTGATGTTGGTGACACTGTAACACAACTAGCTAAAAGTGGAGTAGGTGAGCAGCAGTTGTTAAAAATAACACTTACCTGGAAGCTCCATCAAACCCTATCTACAACATGAACTGTTTAAAAAATAATCACGCCGAATTGCATTCGTGGTAATATTTTTTTTATAATTTTAACTAGATTAGCACTCATCTTTGTTGCTCGACTTCGTCCAGTCGTGAGATTTTTTAATAGCAACAACGATTCGTGAATCTAGTTAAAATTATCACCACTTATGTAATTACTGTTGACTATTCAACTCACCCCTTTCATGTTAACTATTAACCAATCATAATTTAGTATTACTTCCTTCTACGATAAATGAAGTATTGGATTCACCCCAAAAATTCGAACTTGAGTTTTCAACAGATCTTCACGTTTTCTCCTGAACCCAAAAATCATGTTTTTGTTCATTGGTCTGTCTGTCTGTTTGTCTGTCTGTCTGTTTGTCTGTCTGTCTGTGTGTCTGTCTGTATATCTGTGAACAGAATATCTCAAAATCGAAAAGAAGTATGGCGTTGAAACTTCATATATAAGTTTTGTGTACTATGTATATGAGACAGCAACCTTTTAAAGAAAATCGCATAACCGGAAGTAGCCTGTGATTTTTCAGTTTTTTCGATTTTTTCTAACTTTTTTTATTACATTTTTTACATTATTTAATGTGAGATAGGTGATTTTCCAGTTGAATATTTCTAAAATGGGTTTCTTTTGTTTTCTTTCCTATTTTTTTATTAACTCCTATTTTAAATAGAACACCCGGTATATTATTACATTTTTTAATTCAGCTTAAAATTTTAGAGAAAATTTGTCGCGTGAACTAACGCTCTATTTTGTACGGTTTCTGTAGAATTTGTAATTTTTGAAAAATTTTGAAAAAAGCTTAAAAATTAAAAATAAAATGTTTGACTCATTATTAGATCACTGTAAAAGAAAGTTGTGTGCGTGTATCACACCATTTTTTTTGTTATTGTGCTTCATTTATATCAAAGCAATAAACACTCATACACTTTGACCAAAATTTTCGGCAATTCGTCGACCGCTGGCGGTATTGTATATGTCAGTTTTTTCTCTTTATGTGATATTTATTTAACTTACTGTAAAAGCCATCAAGTATGATATAAGCAATGTCAGATTTTTATTTACAATGAGGACGTGATATAATTTATTAATTACTAAGAAATGTTAATTTTGTTCGTTGAATAGTCCTTCAAATACCGCTTGTAGCCGACGAATTGCATACATTTTTGTCAAAGCGTTTATTCGTGTTTATTGCTTCAAAATTGGTCTCGTGCTGTCGTACTCGACCAATTTATATCGAAGCAATAAACACTCATATACTTTGACAAAAGTTTTTGGCAATTCGTCGACCGCTCGCGGTATTGTATAGGTAACCCCGATAAACGTCAGTGTCACTTCAAATCATGTACATGAAATATCAATTGCAAATACCCCCTTGTTACAATACCTGTTATTCAATAAACCTCAAATAGTAAATAGTCTTTTTATTTGTTTACCATTCTTCACTTAATTACTGTTTATTTTAGTTTGCTCAATAAATACCTGAGATTGCAGTTCGTTCAAAGAAACTTAATCCGCCTTTTAAGAGATTCAAATGTATACCAACTACTGAGTAACCCCAGTACCAGCTCACCCTACGACCAAGAACTGCAAACAGCTTCGGAAATGCCTCCTTCCAACTCTCAATCAGTACGCGATTCAGCAACACGAACGCCAACAAAATGCTCCAGCAGTGAAGACACCATCCCTTCCAAACAAGATGTTAACAATCCAAATCATGCGAATCCCGATCTGTCAGAAACCACAGGACGTCACCTCAACTAGTGTCACTCTCAAAATGTCACCCCAACAAAAGTGCAGCCCAGTTCAACTCCTTTAGATGAAAAACTATTTCCAATTCCCCAAGGCCCTTACTCCAAGAATCCTGCCATGCCCTATTCCCAGTAAATACTGTTGGAGCTATCCAAGTCACAAGATGTAATTATTCGACAATAAACTAAGTTCAATATCCAATTCTAGAAATTATTTCAATTGCCTGTAGTATTTTAAATTATGTTCCTCCTACCATACACGTCTTTTCCATATCTTATTTATTGTAATCGCGAAAAAATCATCTTTCGAGATTTCTTCAGATCTTCACGTTTCATGGTCCCTAGATGACGAAAATCAGGTTTTCTCAATTCAGTCTGTCTGTCTGTCTCAAAAACTATTAATCGGGGAAGACAATATTTTGCATACACATTATATATCTACTTGGCATGAAACCGAGAAAATTTCAGACAAATAGAAACAGAGCGAGCACCTTAAAAAATAAAATTTTGTTTATTTTTGATTTAACTTGGCAATAAATACAAGTAATAATTTGTATGTAGCGCAGGCTTTATTCTTACCAAAACTGAGCCCCAATAGATACAGAATAAAAATGTTGTACGATACAAAAAGGAGCAACAAATTAGTGCATTACTTAATACAGCTGCAACGCAGGAGTTCGAGAGTTGGTGCTCCGTAGCTCAAGTAGAAATAGCCCGTTTCCTTGCAATATCCCACAAAACGTTGGGACTGCATACGCGGTCCGCCTGTCCTTCGAATTCGACCACCGGTAAGGTTTTTTTTATTTGAAAATTTATTTAATTTATTAGAAAAGTGAAGATTTGATATCATTTTTAAAATTATTTAGTGTCACAATGCCGACGAGGAAAGTTCTGGGTAAAGTCTTTTCCAGATTTTATTCTTTAAGTTTTTAAATTTTCATTTATTAGTTTCTCTCTAATTTAATCCTAAGTAGACCCTTTTTACACCAAAATAGATTAAATTCACCCTAGAAAAAGGATTTATTTTCCAAAATTTCAGTTTTACAAAATTATTACGTTTATTTTTCAAAAATTTCTATTGTGTACATAAAAATGTGATAGATAGATAGTGATAGATTTTGCATACTTTTTTACAGTCCAACACTTTATATTTTATTATCACATATAGTAACACTCGTTATATTGAATAACATTTCTCAAGTAAGTATTTGCTATTAATCTTCCACTATATTTTAGGTAACTTTTACATAATTTTATAACCTTGTGTTCCTTATTTTTCATTGTTCAACTGAATTTAAATTATTCCGTAATTTTACAATATACATGTTAATAAATCTGATATCTTTTTATTACTTAAATTCATCTTTGTAAGTTAATACTGTATTCTTTTAACTTTTTTTTATAATCTGATATCAAACCCTTACACTAAAAACCATTACAATAGATAAATACGAAAGTAGCGCATTTCACTCAAATACCGTAAAACGCTTTCTCATGACCTGCAAAGATGCTTCAATTGAGGCAAAAATAAATAGTCATATGTATGTTCCTAAGATAAAATGTGAAGAAACTATCCACGTATTAAGTCGTGATAAACTAATAGCACGGCAATCTTTGCTGGGGAACAGAAGCAAATGAAACTTTCATTGTTTAATAGGTATTTCGCTACCCTACAAAATTAAAATGATTAAAAATCGAACGTTACGGGGAACAATACGTCCTCGTTATCAACGAATTAACAACTAAAACTAAAAATAAACACGAAAAACTTAGCTTTTCAGCTACAGTAAAAACCTAAATTTTCCTTGTTAATTTGTAGTTTTAAATATTTAATTGCTAATTTGTTGTTAATGAGGACGAATTGTGCCTCGAAACGAAACGTTCGATTTTTAATAATTTAAATTTTGTAGAGTAGTGAAATATTCTTTACACTGCATGAATTATATTACGTCACAAAAAGGTGACAGTTTATTTAAAATTCACAAAATCGAAACAAATAATAATCATGGGAACTTGTTCGACATAATAAAGTTGGTTGTCAAAAGTGGCTTAATTTTAAATATCACTTGGGAGCTGCTATTGGAAATAGAAGCCACCACCAAACACAAGAGGCGAAAAGACAAAACCCCAGTAGTAGAGCTTAGTCTGCTAACTCTCTTATTGAAAACCACCGTATATAAGGTAATAGCATTTACACTGGAGGCAATGAGAGAAAAATTGTAAACAAACTAAACAAGAGATGTTTTAGCCTCAAAATAGATACCCAGAATATAAGCGTTAAAGACTATCATGTTGCACACGTCGCCGATGGGAAAGTGTTTGCTGTGATTACAGAGAATGATTCACCTAAAGTAGCTGTTAACAGATTGTTTCAAGAAACACGCGGTAAAGTCCGAAAACATTGCTGGCCAGTGGTTTGAGAGAAGTTCTAAAGTGCAAAAACAAATTCAGGAAGTAGTGAACGATAATGTCCACGTATACGGAAGGGGCCATCATTATATAACAGCAATAAGATAACATGAACAACAAAATAAAATGCTTGAGTAAGAAAGGGATGAACATACGATAAAATTATTTTAGTAGGCATGTTTAGTTGACTTACGTCATAATTAAAATAAGCGTCATGCCTACTCGAATATTTACTACTATGTTTATCTCTTTCTTACTCATTGCTGTTATTATAAATATATAATTGTGGCCCCATCAGTATTTTAAATTGACGTATATTAGACAAATGTGATAATTTGCAAGGCAAATAGTCATTTGTACAACTACTTTTAAAAGTCATACTGTTTTTCACGAAGCTCGAGTTTATCAAGCGAATGAGTAAAAAAAAGTTGCTTTCATACGTGTTGTACACGCTATTTTTTTGTATTGTGATCAGGTAAAGCAACCTGAAGATAATCTGTAAAGTGCTTTAACCGCAACTTCCCTCGCAAATAGAGTTTTTAAATAAAAATTTTTGGAAATATCAATGAAAACAATATTTAGGCCATTTTTACTTCCTTTTACAATAAAGGAAGTATTGGATTCACCCCAAAAATTCAAAATTGAGTTTTCAACAGATCTTCACGTTTTAGAGTCCCCTGATCTCAAAAAACATATTTTTTTTCATTGATCTGTCTGTCTGTGTGTCCGTGTGTCTGTGTGTCTGTCTGTGAACAGAATATCTCAAAAACGGAAAGAGGTATGGCGTTGAAACTTCATATATAAGTTTTGTGTACTATATAGATGCGACAGCAAGCTTTTTAAGAAAATCGCATGACCGAAAGTAGCTGTTTACTCTTGTAATTTTTCAGTTTTTTTCGATTTTTTCAAAAACGGCTCTAACGATTTTTTATATATCAAATGCAGCCTAATACTAATAGTAGTAGTAGTAGTAGTAGTTGTGGGGAGACCGAAGTCTAGGAAGTAGTCCACCATAGGCCGTTCTCCCCCAAAATTTTGTAAGACTCATTCTGAAAAATCTCTCTTCCATTATTCCATCACCTTGCAATTTGATAAATTCTTCTTGTAATTTGGCTGAGTCATTTTCAGTGCCATGAACATTACTTTCAATTTGGATAATTTGTGGAAGATCTTTCCAATTCATTTTCAAGGTTTCTTAAATGTTCTGAAAAAGGGCATGGACTCCGCAGTCACACAAATAAAAATCATTTTAGAGAATCGAAAGTTTTTTGTTTTTTTTTTTTTTGGTTTCGCGAAGACATGTTGCGACCCATAAAAAAAACGGTCGCATGACTCGAAGTTAAAGACCTTTGCTTTAGTGATTATTATTAAAATATTGATCTAGTCAACTTTGTAATATATCATTTGGGTTGCACACTGCCATATTGGGACGCATATTTCTCTTAAACCATTAGATTGATGGACAAAATGATAAGGAACAAGGTTGTATACAATATTAATCATAACATTTTATACTCGAAAAGTTTTCCTTTGGCGCTTTTCATTTTTGAGTTACGTTAGAAAAACGAATTTTTAACTTTTGCCGCCAATGAAAGGAAACATGCCTCTGAATAACTCGGGAGAAGGGAGGGGTCGACCTACCTTCGAAACAAAATAGAACTAAATCTTTGGGCGCCAAGTGATTCCTTTTAGCGATGTTCCCCAAGAATTCTTGATCTAACAAACCACTAAATTGCTCAAATCGTAACAAAAGACAACATTAAACTGATATGCAGGATCGATTAAATTATAAAACAGCTCATTCGCTGAATGATTATAACCTACATACAATTTCCCAAATAATTGTAGAATGCAACACATCTAGTCTAGTATTCAGGTACCTGCATGTATATTATCAAAACATATAAAGTGCTGACGTAGTAACCCAGCCTGCAAATTTGTTAACTAGCGAACTAACTTGGAAACGCTTGTAAAATTATTCAGTTACTCTCTCAGCTCTGAAATCCCATAAATAAGGAGTTAGATTTACTCCTGAAAATATCACTTAGTATCAGCTAGCGAAAATATATAGTTTAAAGGGTTACACACAGAATATGTGTTTAAGCAAATAGTGAAGCTAATAAACTAATTATATCTTATGAACGAAATACATATAGTAATTCATATTTAGGTAACACGAGCAAAGGAATTGTGATTCCAAACCACCAAGATATTCGATGCGTCCGTAAGCCAAGAAGTTTGGGCCGTCCGCAGTGGAGGAAACGGGACGTATTTACCGAATTCAATGCTAGGTAACTGTGGCGTTCCCAATAATTCATCTACGGTAACGACTTTTTCTTGGAATAAGGTGTGGTGTAGCATGAACCTCTACGCCACAGTGTCCACGCAACGTTCAATGACCACTTCTACAGCCCGTAGAATGAAAGACAAAATCTGCCTTTCACCCAGTCACCAAAGGTTAATGCAATTGCCAGGTGCTTGCAGGTTAGGATTCCATTAAATCGATTTTAAGAAGATTCTGTCTCGAGCAACGGTGTTCAACAAATTTACATCCCCGAAATAAATAGGTAACTACATACACAAAGGCATAAAAAAGCGCTTTCGGCCGGATGTCCTTAGAATAAAATTCAACCGAAAAAATGTACAGACATCTAAATTTTAGTAACTTGTAGCGGAAATAAACAAATTTTACCACTCCATCTAACGGCTGACGAAAGCACCTGGCGGATAAATGAATTCTGCAATTAAAACTGTCTCAGATTATTTTCATTAAAAAGTTACCGCCATTTTGTTTATATTTCACAAGGCTACTTTGGCCATCACCTGAAAACTGTTAAGAACGTCCTAAAGAAGAGTTATCCACATATGGCCAAACTCTATCATGAGTTGTAATAATTGTAAATCACACATATGGATTCACACCTACTATGACTTAGCAATGTAGTAATTATGTAGACGACCTATGGACCGTTACTTTTTAAACTAGTGAATCATCCGAGCTACGCTTCGCTTCGCTAATTACACGATTTAATTAAATTAAATATAATTTAATTTTACTTAACTTTTTTGTACTTTTTTCGAAATAAAAACCGGCCTACGATTTAAGTCTAAAAATTTGCAAAATTTTAAGCTATCATACAATGTAATCGGTCCAGTATCTTCGGAGGAGATAGCGAACAAAGATACATACATACATACATACAACGAAAGAGACCACCGATTTTATGGTGTTGATAAGATTTCTAACTAATGTTGAAAATATTTTCGATTCATTTATAAACACTATACAGGGTGTTAATTAAGTACGTAGACAAACTTTAAGAGGCGATTCCTTGATCAATTCTAAGATAAAAAGTGCATACAAACATGGGGCCTAAACGGCTTCCTTTTCAAGATACAGGGTGTTGAAATTTAAACAAAAATTACTTTTTTTTCAAAAATCTGGAAAACGCCTAGAGGTATTGTAATGAAACTTGGTGTATATTAGTATTTCATAAAGTGGCATTGTTTGGTCAAAATAAATGTAATTTATTTCCACCAGTGGCGTGCATCGGGGCCACCGCAGCTACCTTATTTCAAAAAAATCTGGTACGCCACTGTTTTTTAGTCAATACGAGAAGTTTTTTAGCTTTATCCATTGAAACTATACAAAAGATGTATCTTTTATTTTTTTGATAGAATAAACATTTTGCGAGAAAAATGGAAAAATCTGTAACAGCAATTTCGTACATTGTATGTTAATGGGACCTAAACGGCTTCGTTTTCAAAATACAGTTTAAGGAAGCTTTTAAAAAATGTTATTTAATAAAACACAATCTTACAATAGCTACAAAACTTTTTTCTACAAAACAGTGGCGTATCAGATTTTTCTAAAATAATGTAACTGAGATCGCCCCGATGCACGCCACTGGTGGAAATAAATTAAATTTATTTTGACTGAACAATGCCACTTTCTGAAATACTAACCTACACCAAGTTTCATTAGAATACCTCTATCCGTTTTCCAAATTTTGAAAAAAACTGTTTTTGTTTAAACTTCAACACCCTGTATCTCGAAAACGAAGCCGTTTAGGCCCCATATTTGTATGCACTTTTTATCTTAGAATTGATCAAGGAATCACCCCTTAAAGTTTGTCTACGTACTTAATTAACACCCTGTATATGCTTTTAATTTACAAACTGTTTTGTAACATAGTCAGATTGTAATTATTTGATTTACCACCGCACATGTTGCCTACGTATTATTGGGGCCACGGAATAGTTTCTAGCTGTATTTATCTAATTACCTAGTTTTACTGTGCAAAATTAGAAAAACTTGGTAATTAGATAAATACAACTAGATATTATTCCGTAGCGCCAATATAGTACATGAAATTAAAGAATTTAAAATATATTATAGGAAACTGACCAAACAAAACAAGTCATTGTCCAATTACAAAAACTACATAATTTACAATATCACTTTTAATGTGTGATGTAGCCTCCCTGAACGAGCCACCATTGATTATCTAAGTTTAGAATTTTAAGAAATTCGTTCACTTGCTGGTAAAGTGTAAAAAACTTGCGCTCGTTGCTATAACCTTGCTGTAAATTTAGATTAGAGCTCTTATCAGTTATCTACTACTTGATCAAATATTTTTATCGTTCACCTGCCTGTTGTGCAGCTTATGGCTAGAAGCTTTCTGTGTGTACATGAAAAGATAGAATTCGTTGGAAAACAAATAACGAAACGTGCCAACATTAATCACACCTTAGTTATACAGATTTTTGGTAGATTTAGAGATTGCAGATGATCTATATAGCGAAAAATATATTTTGATTTTTGATATGTTAGTCAGTAGTACGGTACCAATGTTATAGGAATGTCAATAATTGTTTATTTTATCTTTTAAAATGTGTTTCTAGACCTAATATAAGCAATGTTTAATTTTAAAGCTTAAATTTTTAGAAATCCAATGAAAATCTGTTTTTAAACTCCCTTTTCATGCAGATATAGTTGGTTATGTAACTTTAGCTGAGATTTTAGAAATTATTAGTACGCCACTGACTGATTACACATAGAAATCACATTATGCTCGCTTATCTAGCAAGCCCACCACAATCTATATCATTTTTCCTTATAATTCCAAATGTGTCTAGAAACACAAAACAAAGGAAAAGCGTAACATGTCAGGTTTTATTTATCTTCATCGTTTGTGATTATGACTAATTTTTTAGTATAAAAATAAAAACTTGTTGATTAGCACGTGGTACTTAGACATGAATTACCTTATTTACATTAAAACTAAAATCAGATCGATGTACTATAATGACGTGTTCCATTATTACACAAATTCAACAACCTTTCAATATAGTTCTGTACATTCTAATTTGTGCAGAATGTTTAAATAAAAATATAGTTGAGGTTTTATGTGAATAACAGGTGTCATTTCATGTTTTAGAACTTATTAATTTGTCACTACCTTGTCATTTCCAAGACATTCGATTGCATTATTATATTAGTATCCGTTACCAGCCATTATGTATTTTTTATTTGAGCATCCTGTATACTATATTAAGGCAAATAACAACTATTAGCTACGTTTTCCAAGAAATCAAATAAATTCGTTTCCACCGAAGAAGGTTGACTTGCTCGAAAGGAATGCAACTCATTCGTGCCATATCTAAGCGAAATGCCGATTTTGAAACTGGTGAGATTAAAGTAAGTATAAATTTAAATCTAGCCGACTTAGTCACTCATTCACAGCTACTCAAAATTGCAGATGAGGCTCAGCACTCGCGATCTTTTGTTAACCAGGGTTGTATTAAGGGTATGGAGTATGGATATATGGAGACTAGAGGCATACAAGTAAAATGTTTCTAAGACAAAAGTGAATATAAACCGATAAGTGTAATAAGTGTGAATTTACTGATAAACTATAAGAACGAATAACAATAACAGAGTTTGCTGTTGCCCCATCAAATTATAAGAAATATTTAAGAATTTTCGAGTCAAAAAGCCGAAACTGTATACTTTTTTACTTCCTTTTACAACAATGGAAGTATTGCAGTCTCCCCAAAAATTCGAAATTGAGATCTTCACGTTTTAAAGAGTCCTGAAAGCAAAAAAACAAGATTTTGTTCATTGTTCTGACTGTCAGTCTGTGTGTCTGCGAACAGAATATCTCAAAAACGAAAAGAGTTACGGCGTTGAAACTTCATATATAAGTTTGGCATACTATCTAGATGTGACACCAAGCATTTGAAGAAAATCTCATAACCGGAAGTATGGTGTTTACTCTTGTGATTTCAAGTTTTTTTTTCGATTTCTTCAAAAACGGCTCTCGGATTTTCTTCAAACTTTACATTTTTATTGCATGTAGTAGGAAAGCTAAAACCAAAATGTTTAACTAATAATATCACTCTAAAAGGAACTTGTGTGCGTGTATCGCACTGGATTTTACTTCTATATTTTTAAAGAATTTATATTTAAATGGTTTTATTGCATTTTTATATAAGTAGGTGAAACTCAAAGTACGGTATCACATGCTGATACGCGATGTATTATGGGGAATGGGACGTCAGCTTTCACACTCAACAACTAACGTCATTTAAAAAACCGCACAACAAATTACAAACGCGAGGAGATCAAAGTAATACTGAGACGTACTGTTTTTAAAATATTAATATAAGACGCCAGAGGTAGCAGAAAAATAAACACTTAATACAAGAGATTTAATAAAAGAACCGAATTAGTAAAAAATTCATGGCATCTAAAAAAATATTAAAGCTATATATTATACAAAAGCAATTGATAGATACATTTCCTAATATTTATGCTGTATTAAACGTCGACTTAACAATACTAATTGTTAATTTTAGCCTTCATTAGAAATAAATTTAGAAGCACAATGGATGAAGAACGACTTTCGGACTTACAATAATGTCCATTTTATTTTTGTTTATTCTAAAAGTCTTTCAGATTCAGCCAGTTCTGCATCGTACGTGTCTCAAATGTATCTGTGTGTGGGTTAATACTGGGTTAATACGGCCCTGGTGTTAGCATAGTAAAATTAAAGTAGGACACATTTTATAGCCGTACAGTTAACTCGAGATAAGGGTAAATACACATTTATGTATACACTATTGTTAGAAATTCTAATAAGCATTGTTCTGCGATTACAAATGTCAAGATCAGGTATTGATTAGGGTATTACATACTGCACGACAAAATGCATTACCGATAATAATGCTTTTGAATTGATCTAGTTCTATATTGAAGACACTAAAAGTATGTGAGCTTTATTCGATCGAATAATATGGGTAAACGTTAACAACTTGAAATTCATCTATTTTGGTGTAGCAAAACCCAGCGTTAAAATGTAAAGAATGCAAACATTTAAAAAAAAGGCAAAATGTGAAAGATATAAATGACTGAAAATGCATTCAATCGCTCAAATTTTAAACTATGTAATATAATTAATACTGCAATGGAAGACTATTGTCTTGATATAGTAGTGGAAGAAGAGTATTCTGTACGAACTATAAGGATTGATATACCTCTTTTTACTTTAGTTGGAGCAACAACACGCCTTGGCTTGCTTTCTGGTCCTAACAAATTACTATTTCAAAATAGAAATGATTTCTTCCACACGCAAATTGGCAAATACAAAATTATAAAAATAGTGTACTAGATTACAAGGAAAGTAAGATTTACTCTACCGAGCATGCTTTGAACCCCAAGCGTAGCGAGGGTACTAAAGGCACGATAGAGTAAATCTTAATTCGTATGTAAAGTATGTTTTCACTACCGATATAAAACGTTTTTAAAAATTTGAATTACAACGAAAACTTTCGTATACTGGATTCAGTCGTAACTATCTCAAATTGTACTAACTGCAGCTTTACAATTAAAATAAATTAATTAAATTACTTACTTCAGGAGAACTAATAGTAATTTATACACTACGCAAGTAAATTACTATTTAATCCTGAGATTATAAGTAATTCCCGAGACGACCGAAGGAAGCCGAAATTTACTCCAGAAGCGCATACAAACGTTTTGTCCTAACCGTAGATGTAAATTTCTTGGTTTTCAATTCCAGAGAACAATTACCTAACATCTATTAGTTAACTGGTCTGTTGTTAGGGAAACAAATTATTTATGTTATGAAAAAAAAAATTCATTTATGAAGAACTATTATTTCTTAAGACATAATAAAGTTAATTATGTATCACGAGTTAGACATATCAACTTCATTTTATTCGCGGTGAGGAAAGAATGTACTTCCTATTATCATGACAACTATAAATCATGTCGTAAACTCAACCTACATTCCTCAAAGGTGGCATGGTAAATCTCACTTACTTGTTTGGTAGTGAAAAAAATTGTTTACATAGTCTTGTTTCAAAAAACAAAATTATCGTTAGTTGAGTCTTACATTAAAGATCAATTTTAGTTCGCTTTCTACTTTTAAGGTAAGACTACGCTTTTTTCTAAAAGAGCTACCACAAAAAATTATTTCATAAAGAAAAGAAACTATTTTTTTCTAGTCTTTCCCAGAGTCTTATATTGTAATTGTCAGGTTTTTAAAACCTGGTTTCTATGAGTCCAAGAACACAAAATATTATCTTCAGTGGTTTGCATATAAACGTTATTAATACTTGTTAAAGCCTTAGTCCCACCCACTCCCTACATTAACCGCACCTATCCCTCCACATACTTGCCAACCAACAGTAGGATAGCGTGGCGTTTTAATATCCTAAAACCCTCCAACATGGCGAATTTTAAGAGGCAAATAAAGGACCCCATGTGGGTAAATCACAACGTGACCGTAAGTCCCACACTTTCTAAATGATGGGAGAGGGGGCAAAAATTCGCTAGCTAAACCACGACATCGTCAACATCCAAAAACATATAATGTACAAACGCGAGATTGTTAGAATTAGAAGGAGAAATAGAAAAGATGAAATGGGACGTCATAGGACTGAGCGAAGTAAGACGAACGGAAGGAAAATGCCTCAAATTGGAAATAGGAAACATATTTTATTCACAACCATATATGTAATAAGATCATTACTGACTTTTAAAAAGTTGGAAAATGAGCTATTCCCAACTTGTAACTTTTCAACCGATCGGAAAAGTGATTCCCGTCTCAGCGGTTGGAAATGAATCCATTCCCGACCGCTGTGTAGGTAGGGACACTGATGCTTTAATTCTGGAATTCTTAGCACATCTTAAGTCTTTTCTCTGTAGTCTCCTGTTCAGAGGCTTTTGACGTCGCTGCAATATATTTGTGCGAAGACGCATTGTCGTACTGTAGGAACATTCCTTTTCGCAGTTATCTACGGCGTTTTATCTTAATTTTGTCCCTCAATTTGGTCAGAAGATCGCGTTGATGGTACTAGTTCTTTGGCAGCGGAGAGTTAGAATGCCGCCACTCCATGCTGGCTTATTTGGTGACAGGGTCATAGGGATGCACCCAACTTTCGTCCACAGTGACGATTCTGTTAAAAAAAGTTGTTCGAATCTGCATTGGCACGGGCCAGAAGCTTGCGACAAATTTTCACTCGATCCGTTTGAGCAACGGTGTCAATATTTGATGAACCCATAGGGCTGAGATCTTATTCATATGCGAAATGTAATAAAGTATCGATTTAACTCTACCGATTTCTCGGCAATCTTTAGAATCTTGGCTACCGTTTAAAAAGTAAGTCACCTATATTCCATCACCCATCACTAACTTCTCTTATTTAGTCACATTACTTTAAAAGATTCTATCGTCCGTGAATGTATGTAAAAACGTAAACGTATCCCAATGTTCGTCCTATGTTTGTTTTAGGTTTTTTATTAGTTCTTTATATGTTTCTTTGGCTGTTTCTGATTGTTGTTATAGCCAGTGTAAACGTGCTGTCTTTTTCTGCTCCACTGCTTGTTGCAGTTCGTCGCTCCATGGGATTCTTTTCCTTTTTTGTAAATGTTTCTGGAAACCAAGTACTTCGTTCACTGTTTTATTGATGATACTTAATTGATTAGTCTTGTAGTAGATTTAGCTTCCATCGATGTATTGAATTTTTTTTTAGGTTTTCTTAATTCATCGGACCAAGCTCTTGATTTCCATTTTGGTTACATACACATTCACCGGTGACTCCATTTCTAGCATTAAAGTCGTCTCCTATAATGAGTTGGTCGTTTTTTGTTAATTTTGTTAATTATTGATTGGAGGCGTTTATAGAATTCTTCATTGTCTGATTTCCTGCCCTCGTCAGATGCGTATATATTGAAATGGTTTTAATCCCACAATTTCGCTCTGTTTGCAGTGCGAAATATTTAACCAAGTCAATAAAGCACAGAGTTAAGATATTTTATCTACGACAGTGTGTAAAATTGCCTTTTAGTTGGCAGTTTTAAGTTTGTAAAAGGACTGTTTAATAACATGTTTTCATTAGTTTACGTCGTCAGTAGTAACGTATTTAAAAGACTTTATTAGGCACGTTGTGAGTAGCAACGTGTTTTAAAATTTTTAAAACACGCAAAATTACGACCGATTGCTGGTAATCCTAATTTATATTTCATATATTTTTTTATATTTACCGTGTTTTCTAGATTCTATCGTAGATAAAATGTTGTACGATACACATGCGTAAAGCATCTTTAGTCACTCGTGGGGCTTAAAACGCTCGCTAACTCGCGTTTTAACTCTACCCCACTCGTGCCTAAAGAGTAGCTTTACGCACTTGTATCGTAAATTACTATTATCTACGACAGTGCGTAAAATTGCCTTTTAATTGGCAGTTTTAAGTTTGTAAAACGACTGTTTAATGACATGTTTTCATTAGTTTACGTCGTTAGTAGTAACGTGTTTAAAAAAAATCATTAGGCACGTTGTCAGCAGCAACGTGTTTTAAAATTTTTAAAACACGCAAAATTACGACCGGTTGCTGGTAATCCTAATTTACATTAAATTTTTTTTTATATTTAGGTGTTTTCTAGATTCTACCGTAGATAAAATATTGTACGATACACATGCGTAAAGCATCTTTAGTACTTTAGTCACTCGCCGGGCTTAAAATGCTCGCTCACTCGCGTTTTAACTCTACCCCACTGGTGCCTAAAGAGTAGCTTTACGCACTTGTATCGTAAATTACTATTTTGCACTCATGATTTCAAAATTCATATTTCCCGGTCATTCCCGATGCGCCGAAAATGACTTTTCCCGCACCGGGGTGTTTTTTACTTTCCCACAAAAACTATGGCAATTGTGTGTTCCAGGGGCGCTGTAAACGTCAACAAAAGCTAACAGGTGCTAGGATACGTATAAAAATTTAGTAATTTGTGCTGCCAACTCAGTAAAGTTGTAAAACACTAAATAATATTTTTTGAACTTTTTCAAATATTTTGAGTTATTCGTTACAAAAAACATTGTACCTACCTCTTTCGGGAAGAATTTTCCCGAATTCGCACTACATGCAGCACTCCCTTCGGTCGTGCTGCAAACAAAGTGCTCATTCGGGAAAATTAACTTCCCGAACTTGTTAGGTAAATAACTAAATTATGTAATTGCAATTTAAACAGTAATAATAAATTTATTATACAAGACGATAAAGTTAAATTTTATCCACGAGTGAATCGTTTAACGTCGAGACCAAGTCGAGACGTTAATGATTCAAGAGCGGATAGAAATAATTTTATCGTCGTACATAATACAATATTTTTTTCTATAGCAAGAACTTTAATAATTTCAAAAGAAAATAAGGACAGTCAATCACATTTCAAAATGTCAGTAGCTAGATTGGGTTGCTACGATAATACGAAGCTGTCATATTTAATTTAAACAAACTTACTTTATCTATCCTTGATGTTAAAGTGCTGCTTTATCTACCTTTGCTGTTAAAGTAAAACTTCACCTTTTGTTTTGAGTTGATAAAAGCACACTTTAAAATGTGCTATAGAAAAAAAGTATTAAATCATTGGTAATAAGATGCGAGAAGCAGTAATTAGACGGATGAAGACACGCATAAGCAAAGCATATTTCAGAGGATTGGAATTTGAAGTTTCAGTAAAGTAATATAATTAAAATGATAGGTTTGTGCATATTTAAAGTCAGACCAAACGAAATTAATTGACACGAAAGGTTTGTTATGTGCATACTGAATGAGCGTAGTTATTAATAAAAGTAAGGCTAGTGAAAACGGCAAGCAAGCTGAAAGGCAGATGAAAGCAAGATAAGGATAAAATAAAAATTGCAAAGAGCAGTCCAGAATTAAGCAACGGAAGAGAAGAAAAGCAAGTGACGTGTAAAAATTGTGAACTCGAATACCAGTGCATTAATAAAAACAAAGTGCAAAAGCAGAGCAGTGATTTCTAAAACTTGTGTGTGTCACGAGAAAGAACAATGTTAGCTATAAGCAATAAAGAAAATTTTTAGATTTAACAAAAATGTTAATATTAAGAATCATATAATCAAACTTTACTCCGTTTATGTGTATTTGTTATCAAAATTTATTTTCATTTAACATAAGCAGATCACGGTATCATAGCAACGTGATGCCGTTTTGTTAATAATAATAATGGAGAACAATTGAAATAAATTAAAAGCTTGTTGCCCCAAAATGTGTGCCCCATAAAATTAATGTTTTATACCAAAAAGTGTTATACCCATAAAAAAATTATACAGTTGTTTTATAGTCATCACCGTACATCTGTGATATCATTTGTGGCAAGTTCCGCAACAAAAATTTCATAAATGTTTCTAATCCGATCTCCGAGTGTGAACGGCAGCGAGCACCTGAAAATGTCGACCTTTGTTTCCGGCCCGATTAAGTTGTGGATCCCAGAGGTCAGTTTTTCAGCACATCAGAGGGGTCTGCAAGAGCATCCCGATCAACATCTGCGGCCAGCGAAGCGGAGCCAGAAGCAGAAAACCGGCAGCGTCATCTGTGACCAGCATCGGTTCCAGTTCGACGAGAATGTTTTGAGGTACGATCTAGCTATAATTGAGTGTTGAGAGCTTGGGAAAGTTGTTGAACTCCAAGAATAAAATCCAAGAGTCCAGCTACGTCGTAATTTTCATAATCAGCAAAGCGTCATCATATTTTGCGAAATTGGCGGATTTTCAAGCAGTCCAAACAATTGAATGGTTGGCCTCTATCTACGTCACACCTATAAACAAATTCGTGGCGGTTGTTTGCTAAGCGCGATAATTAAATCAATTTACCTGAGGTATCCTTGCTTCCTGTCACGAGTTAAAGTATTCAAATAAACGCTGGTTTGCATTTATAACATTTTGTGTTAAATGTCAATTTAAGAGGTGGTGAATAATATGAACTAGAATCGCACATATAAACTACTAACTTTTGAATATAGTCAAATTCTGATCCCACCTGAGAAAAGAGTTTTTGTGTTTTGCCATGAGCTAGTATAAAATATTGCAGTTAAATAAAATATAAAGAGGAGCAATTAACCATTTTATTTGAATAGTAATTAATACATGTCAATTTTAATTAGCCTATAAATTACTGAAAGGCAAAGGTATGACAATATAAATTAACCTAAGAATTGTTGTGATTTGCCCTATTTTAACTTATTAAATTTTGTCCAAAAATAAACAAACAGGCAGTTTATCGCAATATATACCATACTCAAATAACTACGGTAGGTTAGTGGTTAGCACGTCTGCTTAGCATTCGGCAGGTCGTGGGTTTGATTCCCGCTACCGTCTGCTCTGATTCAGGATTTTAAATGGTTTTCCTGACTCAACAAAGTACCTTCTTTGAGGCGAATGCCAGGGCAGTACTTCTCCACTTTTCCTGGCCTTTCTCTCACCCATCCTACAATTTCCGTTCTTGGCTGAAGAGGGACGCAAAGTCCCTATAGCAGCCCGCCCCCAGTTGGGGGAATTGAAATTATCTTGAACCATATCCATGTGGTATACGGAATCTAGTTTTTATTGTCCTTTCTCTTACCCATTCTTAAGATTCAATAACTTGTGTCCAGTTTTTATTTATTAATATAGCAACTCCTGCAACGGCTTTCACGTTTATGTCTACCCCGCTGTATATCAGAGTGTATTTGCAAATCTTGGGAGCTTTGAAGCTTTTTCTTAGTTTCAATTATTAGTGCTATATCAAGCTTTATCAGTTTTCTTCGAGTACCTATTTGAGTTTTGTAAGTTAGTTCGCAAACATTCCATGTGCCAACATTTCAATAGTCAGTTATACCAAATTGTTTATCACTGTTTCTTAAGCGGTTGTCTACTATATTTTCCGTCTGATTATCGGAGGTAGGTATGTTTTCTTTGTTGTGTAGCCATAATTTATTATTTCATTCAATCGATTGCCCTAAGCGTCTTTTATTAAGTCACTCCTGCTCATTTATCTGTAGGGAAGGCCATGGTTATATCCTAATAATAAGTGTGGGTTTTCTTGTTTCCCTAGATGAGTGACCAGGATTTAGACTTACTGTTACTATTCGTTCATTAATGAATTCTTAACTTTTTACATTGTTTCTCAATGTGTTCTCTATGAAGATAGCTACTTCTTTACTTGCTGTTCTTCAGGGCCGTAGCCAAGGGGAGGCTAGGGGAGGCTCAGCCTTTTTAATGTCACTACAACAATTCTTTCTGATATATATTTTATTAAATTTTAATAGCGTCAGTAGATTTGTTAATTCCTTATAGAGCAGTGTGTAGCTTTGGTAGGGTACAATTCCGCTTCTTCTTTGTTTCAGAGATAGTACAAAAATCTATTTTGGCTCTTTCTAGTTCCACGATTATTTCTTGTTCTCTTTGGTTCTATGGTCGTATGTTCCAGGTTCTTAGTCTGAAGTGATTATTTATCCATTCTCGTTTTTCGGCTGCCTTACCTTTGTGGTTATCGTTGATCCGTCCTCTCGAGACTTCGCACTGGTTCTAAAAGCATTAGCAGTGGCGTATTATCCCAGAAGCCTAAAAATCCCAGGGTTCTGTCACAAAATTTTAGGGCGGTACCAAAGTGGAATAGGTATATAACGACATATAATTTTCATCTTTCTCATAAAATATTAATTTAAACAAATTGGAACCTGCAAGAGTACCTGGAGTTTAAACCGTTACGTGGTACTTTAAATTTGACTAAGACGTCTTATACGCCTTAATATTTGAATAATTATATGCCTTTATGCTTGCCTTGTTAACTCAGTGAACATGAAACTCTAAAATACCCCAGTTCATAGATAGGAAGTGTAAATATTTGCCAAAACAAGAATCTGGTCCGCAGCTAAAGTGTTCTCAAGCTAAAACTAACTTCAAACAATGCACAAAAAGCCAATTTCTTTACACATAATCTATTGACTTCAAAACACATATAAAACAAAAATTAAATTAAAGAAAACTAAGATTAACTCTTAGAGAAACTTATTTATTTACACAAGCTATTGATTACAAGCACATAAAAATGTAAGTAGGTACACAACATACATGAAACAGCATCAAAATAACATTGAAAATAACGATGACATACTTTTCTTTAAAAACACAAACGCTAACATGTCTTCAAATACGAACCTGGCCTAGAACCTTCACTGATCGAGCTTGCACGCATTTAAATTAACACAATTCGCGTACGTACACGTATTTCTTAATCGCTATTCTCACACCGCGGAAACAATTGCTTATCGCATTTAAACTAAAAACATTTTACCTGGAAGTAGGTTCAAACTTGCTGTGTCTTATGCGAATTTGGACGTGAAATACGTCATCCAAACTCGACTAACGTGAAGCAAGGAAATCAACCACAATGGAATTCGGCGGGGAAGTCCTGCACTTTAACTGAGGCGACGCTTGGTTATCTGACGTCACGAAATACTTGAAATATGGCAAATATACTTTTTTGGTGTCGTAATTCGTGTGCTTCTTTTTTACACACTGAAAAAGGCGTCTGCTCCAGCAAACCCTGCCTTGTGAATCTCATAGGAATTGCAAACAGCAACTTATTTAGTGCTAGACTTTAGAAGCCGTCTGTATTTACTTCGCTCTTTGTATGGCGAAATTCACTTCTCCGCCGACCTCGCACCAGAAGATGGGCGCGTACGCACTCGGCCAAGGGTTAAGACTTCTTTCATCCCGTGGACAGGTTTTAGATTACACTGCTCAAATCTTATTTACAATAATAAAATATAGAAAATACAACTTGACTTATCGTCTAAGTATAAAAACAAGTATAACAGGTAAGGGAGGCGAGATGGCCCCTTTCATCTAATATTCTGTTAACACTAAGTCAAACATGAGTTAATACACCACTGAGCATATGAGTTAATTTGTCTGTAGTAGGATGCTAACCTGGCTCTGATACTCGTATATTTCTTTCGGCTTCGGCTTTCTCTAGTCTAGATCAGTCGTGTTTTACGTTAACACGGCAGTCTTGTAGAGAAGCTTCGAGTCTTCAGGCGTCTGTACTTACCTTCCACATACCCCTACAACTATCCCTTGTCTCTAGTATTTTAACTTAAGAAATTTATTATAAAAATATTATTATTAAATCTATGCCGCTCGAAAATAACGACTTGGCCGCTTTTGATAGGCACTTAAAGAGGAAAGATAAATACATGAAACTTTAAAAATATATAAAACATTTGAATCAAGATTTTTATATTAAAAATCTGTGTGAAAATAACCTCAAGTAAATATTGCTACGCTGTTTCGAATTACAACCGAATTAACTATACATACAGGGTCCGGCAACGAAGCTGGGGTGGAAGATATTTCTAAAATTATGAGAGTTACATGAATATTATGTATATAAAAGTTGTAGATACGAAGGTGATGCTCATTAATAAAATAGTTTTGATTATACAGGGTGTCTCAAAAAAGTATGGCGAATCAATATTCTTTTTTTTTTATGGAATGCCCTATATTTGGGTAGCTTAAAAGTTTTGCATTGAAATACTCATCATTTCTATATAAAGTTGTACGGGTCTAACGTCAACTGTTTTGGAGATATTCACGATTTTTTGCAACAAAATTTTGAACTTCTGGCGGCTGCTGTAAGCAGCACAATTGAATGAAGAAAAACGCTACCAAAAAATTATGATTTTCGTGAACTACCTTTCAAGTATAAAATGGTGGATCTAGGTATTAATGATTTCGATTTTTTTCAAATGGAACGCCCTGTATATTTTTGTATTTTTGAAAATCCCTTTTAATGATATTTTTTTTATATGTTACTTCATACCTCTAATTTGAACTGTTTTTCAGATATGCGTGTTTGAACATAAAAAGCAATTTAAGCCCCTTAAGATGCTTTATTTCGAGGGATAAAAAACAAACGCCGTTAAAATAATGATTTAAACACTTAAGTTCTCCAGACAAAAGATAAAACCAAGTTTAGAAAACAAAAATCCAGCCACTACTCAAAACTAAAAATAACAAATTCGAAAAAAAATGAAAAAAAGCAGGAGAAAATTAAATCTGAAACGTGATTGAATTTTGGGATGAAATGTCAAATTAATAGTAATTTACTTTACAAGACCGGAAACTAGTGTTTTGCAGGTCAAACCAAGTAGATTACAGGGATAGCCTGCGGTTCGCCCTGGAAGTTTGAGAAGACCTGCAAAACATTTTCCGGTCATGTATCGTACAATATTTTTACCGACATCCGAGTCTATACTTTCAAACTTGCGAATTCGCTTTCGAAAACTCAAAAAAATTATCTATTATTTGACTTATCTAAACAATAACACAAACTTGTTTCCATAGTAACCAAGGCATCAGGAACCTGCAAAAGCTTTTATATCATCTTGACTTGTAAAATGGTCATTACTGTCGTCTGAACTGACTCTATAAATGAGTCTTTACAGGCCAGGTGCCTGTAAAATGCTGCCATCGCGACTTTACAAGCACCTTGTTTTATATTAATCACATCCTTCATTAATCACTAATATTAATTTTTAGGATGTTCCCCAAGAGGAAATAACACGTTGTACGCGGCTCGCTTGCAATTAGCCTTTATTGGGGCTCACCGGTAGGGCTGGGCGAAAATATCGATATATCGATAATATTATCGATATATCGATATATCGTTTATCGATATACCCTTCTTTAAATATCGATGTATCGATATATCGATATATCGATATTGAATTTAATATTTCCAAGTTTTGCACATATCGATATATATCGATAGTTATCGATAGTTATCGATATTTATCGATGTATCGATATATCGATATATATCGATATTAAATTTAATATTTCTAGATTTTGCACATATCAATATATATCGATAGTTATCGATTAATATCGTTAAATATCGATAGTTGTCGATATTTCTGGACAAATATCGATAGTTATCGATATATATATATATATGTATATAGTAATATGTGAGCAAACGAAAATGAAATCACGCTTGGCTTTGAAATATTTGTTTGTGTTGATGGCACTGCAAGTCTATGTCAAATTAGAGGTTAGCAGGTTAGTTTTTCCGTCAGTTTTGACACAAACTGACGCAAAACCTAACCTGCTAACATAAAATATAACATAGACTTACAGTGCCACCAACACAAATAAATATTTCAGATCCAAGCTTGATTTCATTTTCGTTTGCTCACATGTTACTATATACATATATTTATCGATAACTATCGATATTTGTCCAGAAATATCGATAACCATCGATATTAATCGATAACTATCGATATTTATCGATACCTATCGATATTTATCGATAGTTATTGATATTTATCGATAGTTATCGATACTTATCGATAGTTATCGATATTTATCGATAGTTATCGATATTTATCGATAAATATAGATAGTTATCGATAGCTATCGATATATATATATCGATATTTCGATATGTATCGATATTTCGATATATCGATATGTATCGATATTTCTTAGTTATCGATAATCGATATCAGAATTTCAATATCGCCCAGCCCTACTCACCGGATTACAGGGCTCGCTCCTACGTCGCTCTCCCTGCAAGTTATCCGGCTCGCCCATAAAGGCTTATTTACTAAGCTGGCCACGTAAATAACTATTACCGGTCCAATCTTGACCGGCAAAACGTTACTTTCTGACGAAAATATTCTGCAGAAACTGCATATTTTCCGGTCGGTTGTAAAGAAAGTACTTTTCAAAAATACAGGGATATACAGGGTGTACTCTGTAAATAAATCAAAATAATTATATTTGCTGATTATGAGTTCTCTGTACAGCTCTAATACACAGAGCAGGAAAGGAGAACTATTTCAACATTTAATGTAATTACGTATAAGCTTTTGGTGTATTGGCTTTTCTTTTTTTTATATGACTTTATTTGACCTTGGAATTAATTTATTCCAGCATTTATGGTTTTTCCGTGTTTATTATTCATTGTATGAACACTGACTGAATTTATATTTTCTAAACTTGGTTTCCTGTTTTTATTTTTGGAGAGCTCGAATGTTTGAATAAATATTTTAACGGCGTTTGTTTGTTATCCCTGGAAAGAAAGCATCTTAAGGGGCTTAAATTGTTTTTATGTTCAAACATCCATATCTGAAAAACACTTGGACTTAGAGGTATGAAGTAACATATCAAAAGAAAGCTCATTAAAAGGGATTTTCAAAAATATAAAAATATGCAGGGCGTTCCATTTGAAAAAATATCGAAATCATTAAATTTGCAAATGTTGAGCACCCTGTATAGCATTAATACCCAGATCCACCATTTTACACTTCAAAGGTAGTTCACGAAAATCATAATTTTTTGGTAGCGTTGCCTTCATTCAATTGTTTTCTATTGCTTACAGCAGCCGCATTTTTTTGCATAAAATCATTAATATCTCCAAAACAGTTGACGTTAGACCCATACAACGTTGTATAAAAATGATGCGTATTTCAATGCAAAACATTTAAGCTACCCAAATATAGGGCAAAAAAAGTAGAGAGAGAGACACCCTGTATGATCAAAACGATTTTAAAAATGTGCACCACCTTTGTACCTACAACTTTTATATACATAATATTCATGTAACTCTCGTAGTTTTAGATATATCTTCCACCCCCGCTTCGTTGCCGTACCTTGTACACTAAAACTGTAGATACTTTTCAGTTTTTCCAACTAATCTAAGTTAAAGAAAAATTCTAGTATTTCCAGGTCAATCACAATAGCATTCATATTCATTAGTGTTTACAAAATACCCTTAAAAATATTATCACGTAATTTTTGCAATTGTATTTTATGTGCCTGGTGTTGTTCTGTTACAATACTTTTTTCGTAAGGCTAATTCGCTTTGCTGTAAATAAAAATTTTACAGAAATTGAGTTTCTTAGCAATTTATTTTTTTTAACGTTTGAAGAGATATGTTTTACTTATATGTCAATTTATATATAATGTTCAAATTTCTAAGCCATGACTGAAATCACCCCAAACTGCACAGCATTTACACTTTGAGTCATCGTTTTTCTTACAGTTTGATTAAAGCTCGGTGAGATATATTTACACCAAAAATGTTATAGCTGCTAAAAACAATACTATGCGTCATTATGAGACGCACCTTACCGTTATCAGCTTTATCTGCTGCGATAACAAACAAAGTACAGGTAGATCATCATATATGTTTAAATACGTCTCAAATTCCGTAGGGAACGCCGCTCTACTTCGCATGTATTTTAACTAATTTGATAAACGTGTACGGCTTAGTGCCAGCCAAGATGAAGAGACTTGGACTTTTAGCAGTGATTTCCTTAGTACTTTGTGCCGCGAGTGCTCAAGATGGGGATCTACCGCGCGGATCTGCAGAACAGCTCTCTCCAGAAGGCGACGACAGAGCTGAAGAAGTGCCTACAGACCATGACGAACCAGGACCTTCCGTTCAGGATATTGAAGGTTGTTCAAATTTTAGTTTCGTTTTGTAATAGAAAATAGAGCTAGCGCTTTATCTAATTTTGAATGCCTTCACGTAGGAGGCACTTAAACTAAGCAAACTTAATAAAAGTGTATGAGAGTTTATCGCGCTCTCTATCGTAATATAAATAATATCAACCTAGTTATGGGGCAAAAGTTAATACAGGATTTGAAAATAACTGTAAATAGGTACTTGAGTCTTCTACACTAACAAATTTTCCATGGCAAAACTAAAACTACTAACACCTGTTTCCCTACGTTATTTTCAGAAGAATCCGCTCCCGTTCACGACGATGATGCTCCACCAAACCCATTCCCCGTCCCTCCCATGGTGAGGACTATCCCTGGTGCTGGGGGTGCATTCATCAATTCGAATGAAAAATACATTGACTATACTAATTGGGGTAAGTCAGGTGTTGGTTTCGCCCAATGCGTTTCATAATGGCGCAATAATACGGAGAATTTTTAGTCATTTTTATACTTAACCCTTATCTAACAAATAAATTGGTTTCCACTGATTAACTTATCTTGTTTGTGTAACATCGATGACGAATTCCTTAATTCTGCAGCAGCCATGTTTGATTTACTTAGGCGTGGCAGTTTTGATTTTTTAGAAGAAACAGTTGTGTAATATACAACTAAATACATGTTTGTATTATTGAAGTCGCTTCTGGGGTTTTCAAATTTATTGCATTATTGAAATTCAACTGCATCTATTTATATACTTTAGCAAATCTACAAGTTTTTAAACCTTTCTTTGTAAAACTCTATTATCTCTCTAAAATTAAGTTAGGTATTAAGAGCATCGGTGGATACTTTTGTAAGGGTTATATCCAGTAAGCTTTATTTCGCATCAATGATTTTTCAATAATCACCTGTTAGAAGAAACAACTTGAAGTACCTGTAGGAAATGTTCAAACAAATGTGATAACAAATCAGTCGGCGTTATATTTCAGTAAACACATTATCTGTGCTTACCTCGCACATAACTGTGTTACAAATGCGATACGAAATACAAATCAACTAAAATTATAAAAAATGGCAGTACTACCATGTTCCTGATATATGTAGATGCAAAATTACTATTAAAGAACGAATGTTAATGTCAATAGTACGGTTGTTCAGAACTTTCTTGCACACTTGCATTCTTCTTCTTCAACATCTTCTTAATATAGATGGCCTGATTTTAATCATCCAAAACTTGCTCCCATTATTCAGCTTACCAAATCTAGTAAATAGCAGTTTGCTGATAAATGCTCTCCCTTTCTAGACTCTTTAACATCAGAATATGCTCCTCCCCAAGACAGCCAGAGAGGCGGCGTGCCATATTTCATAACAGAGGCTCGGCTTAAAGAAATTCGAAGCCACTTTATGTATTGGTACTTCGACAAGGGGGGTGGCGGCGACAACGAGGGCGACTGGCAGAAAACCATTCAAAGCTCTAGTCCACAAGTCCATAAGAACTTGAACTTCCAGTTGCCGTTTTTCGGGTTTCGGTTCAACTACACTAGGGTATCCATCAACGGTTACTTGGAGTTCAGCGACCCTCCAGAACACTACGCAGCCTACCCCCTAGTCTTTCCAGTAAAAGATTGGCCCAATCAAAATGACCCCTCTTTCATCGGGATTTTCTTCAGTAAATGCCGAACAGGTGTACTACGCACGGAAGATCTTAATAGAAGGCGGCCTGGTGTGTATTTCCGCCTGGAGAGAGATCTTCAGACCCGTGTCGATCAGCTTGGGGTGGAGATGAGGGAAAGGGTGAAATGGGACGTCAGGGAAGGCATTATTGGAGCCGAAGCGTTCGAACCCAAACACACCATTACTGTCACCTGGAAGAACATTTCCTTTGCTGGTGGTATCCCGTCTTCTTTATATACGGTACTCATATTAGTACTTATTTGGAATGCATAATTTTAACTTTAATCATGTTCATTTTCAGACCAACACCTTCCAGCTTGTTCTAGCAACAGATGAAGTCTTCACATACGCCATCTTCAACTACTTGGATCTTCAATGGACGAGTCATACAGAAGCGTTGGGAGACACTTTGAAGGGCGAGGGTGGTACTCCAGCTTATATCGGTTTTAATGCTGGAAATGGTACGAGAAGCTATGAATACCAACCCTACAGTCAGGCATCTGTAATTCGCGACTTAAGTGGTAGAGGTTGGGGTAATGGATTCAAAGGCAGGCATATCTTTAGAATTGATGAAAATATAATACTTGGGAGCTGTAACAAAGATATAGGTACGTTTCAGATTGCCGCTTCTTGATTTGTTTTAATTCTGTTAACGCTGTGCTTAGATGGAGCCAACTTGCCTCTCTTCTTTGCTCCCGAAAGTGGTAACATGCTGGGTGGTACCATGGTGAACATCACAGGACCATGTTTTGAACCCGACGATAAAGTGATATGCAAGTTCGATGTTGAAGATGAGGTTTATGGAACAGTAGTGGACAGAAATAGAGCAGTTTGTGTGCAACCCCGTCTGTATGTTGAAGGATATGTAAGGCTTGAAATAGCAATAGGTCCCGGAAAGTACAAGTGGAAAGGAAAATATTTCGTAGGTACGTTAAGTTTCCACAATTGACCATATTATCATATTAGATATTAATGACATTTATATTCAATATTATGTGATTTTAGAAACCCCAGACACTGCAACTGAGAAAATTTTCTTCGACGACTACTCAGTACACGAAAAATATCCGGCCGAAGTTAGAATATCTTGGGTAAAACACAATTTGACAACTAACGAAAATGCCAACATTCGCATTTCTCTTTGGGGCTATCGGGAAACAACCATTAGACCAGAATTCTTATACATCGATGAAATAGCCACTGGTATCATGAACAGTGGAGCGCACACGATTTCCCCCGCAGCATTCCGCAATCGGGACAATAGAAATGTATCGGACATTAAATTTGGATTCCTACAAATTAATTTGACCGATCCCATACCTATTGAGGGAACCCAAACGAGGATAACTCCGGTAATTTGGAGCAGACCCATTCCTTTGGGGTGGTATTTTGCACCACAGTGGGAACGAGAACACGGTAGTCGCTGGACGGAACGACTTTGTGACAACTGGATAAGAAACGACAGATATCTTAGAAATTTCGCTTATGAACTGCCACAGTGTCCCTGTACGCTAGAGCATGCCCTCTCAGACAAGGGTCGATATTTACCGGACTTTAACTGCGACAAAGATGCGAATCCTAAATGTCAATATAACCGAGGAGCTTTACACTGTGTTCGAACTGGATCACCAGCGTATGTAGCAAATTTATTATTTTTCTATGTTAAACTGTAAAGTACAGAATTTACTTTCTTAAAAAATATTACCTTCAATTAACACTTTAATTACCAATTGTAATATTATCTTCAACGCAATATTTTTTAAAAGCCTCCTATTGAATAAATGTGCCAAAAACTATTACGTCCAACACAGTAACCCTATTATAAATGCTAGGTTGGAAGGTTCAGAACAGCAATGTTGCTACGACAAGAATAAACTCCTGATGCTGTCTTACGATCAGCAATGGGGCTCCAGTCCACGTCGCTCTCATAATCTTGGCTATCTTCCGTGGAACGAAGCTAACAAGGTAATTGTAGTAGTAATAGCTCCATTGCATGGATTTATGTTTACATTTCTTACACAAGGTGCCCACCCTATCCCACTGGTATCACGACATGGTCCCCAAGTACCTTTGCTGCATGTGGCAACACGAACAAGCTGTAGGCTGTGAAACAGTTCGTTTTGAGAGACGGCCTAGTCAAGATTGTGTAGCATACCAAGCCCCAGCTGTAGCTGGGGTGTTTGGCGACCCCCATATTATAACGTTCGATGATGTAATATACACGTTTAATGGTAAAGGCGAGTTTGTCTTGGTACGGACAAATACCAAAAACAACCGACTGGATGTCCAGGCCCGATTTGAGCAAATGCCTATAAATATCTATGGTGAAGTGAGGGCTACACAAATGACTTCCGTCGTTGCCCGAGGAAATTCTTCTACGGTCGTCGAGGTGCGAGTTAGACCCCAAGAATCGCAATGGCGCTATCGTCTCGACGTGTTCGCTGATGGAAAAAGAGTCTATTTTGACCGGCCATCACTGAAATTCCAACATTTCCCAGGTGAAGCGTCGAAATTGTAGGCAAATTGCATCTGTTACCGAAATTTTATTTTCAGGAGTAACCGTATATACCCCAACATATATTCTTAACCAGTCAGAAGTACTCGTTATGTTTGATTCCGGTGCGGGTCTTGAAGTTGTAGAAAATAAAGGATACATGACTGCTAGAGTTTATCTTCCTTGGACGTTCATTGTAATTATATAACACCATGCAAAATTGTTTCAATTTTAATTTCGTTTCTTATTGTAGAATCAAACCCGTGGTCTCTTCGGAAACTGGAGCTTCAACATGATGGACGACCTTACTGATCCTGATGGTAATCAGGTTGGAGTGCCAACTGGCGTCAGTGATTATGAACGAATATATACCGACTTTGGACTTAAATGGATGATAGAGGACAAAGACGACGCCAAAAAAGGAAACGCCCTATTTTTAAGAGAATTTGCAAGAACGTCCGCTTACTTTAACAATAAGACTTTCAAACCGGTGTTCAAAATGTTACCAGACGATATAATTCCACAAAACCGTTCTCTTGAAATAAAAGATGCCCACGCCTTTTGCAATACGGATGCAGAATGTCTTTACGATTACTCAATGACATTGAATAGAGATTTGGCACATTTCACACTAAATTATAAAAGTTCTATAATAAACCTTAAGCAAATCAATAAAGATAGGACAATTTCGTGTGGCGTTTTAGAAACACCCAGGTTCGGGAGAAAATCAAACTTCTTTTTCACACCAGGAACGAAGGTATCGTTTGAATGCAATCAGGATTTCATCCTGATAGGCGACCCTAGGCGAGAGTGTATGTCAGATGGTCGATGGGACGTACCAACTTACGGATACACAGAATGCTTGCGTAAGTATCAATTATTTATTTTTTTTAAGTTGGAGGTTTCAATCATCTGTTAATAATGATTTACAAATAGGCCAACAGGAGTATTCTTCCCGAAAGGCAGGAATAACTAGTGGTATAGTGTTAGCAGTAGTGATACCATTACTTCTGGTCCTATTATATGTGGCCTACAGACTTTTCAAAAACTACAATAAAAAGGAGACTAACTCGTGGCTCTTTAATCCCCCATCACGATCTGCTAGTCGCTTGCAGTTAAATGAAAAAGAACCAATGGTGGCCAGTTCGCGTACTGTGAGTCCAACGACTCCGCCTGATGAGGAATTCAATGATTATACATATCGCAGTCCAGTAGGAAGCGATCGTAGCAGTGGAAGCAGTACCAACAGCAAAAAAAGAAGAAGCTACGACAAAACTTATCGAACGCACGAACCATTGGAGGGGGTTCCTGAAATAGAATTCGAAGATAAACAGTGGGATTTAGATTCTTCCTTGGTTGGGCCAGAGTATGAACCTGAAAATAAACCAAAGACGCAGACTACTACCACGCCACCATTTAATAGAAGCGAAAGTGTTGGACCTGAATATTCATTGCCATTCATTCATTCCCCTCCTGAACCACCAAGTACCAACAAACTTAATGTCGCTCCGCTTAGCTCATCTAATCCAAATTTAGTCGATAATAACTTACCCTATGGCTCAGATGATTATGCTGCTGTGAACAAATATAAAGCCGAAACCCTGCCATATAATCGAGCAAGAAGTCAGAGCAGTATCATCACAGAAGTATAAACGCAAATGAGCTTAGGCATGTGGAATAGGTTTTATAAATTGTTCTTTTTTTAATTTTGTATAATAAGTATTAATATATTGTATTGTGTTCTTAGAATAATAAAATTTTGTAAAATCATTTTTGACAAAATAGAAAGTGGTCTATTCCACATGCCAAGAAGAAGCTGCAAAGAAGTATTGGTATCACTGCTTTCTCTTATTGTGGAATGGATCATTTGCTATTTTATTTTTTTCAAATTCCAAATATCCATTCTACACCCTGTAAAAAATATCGCGCTGGCGCACAAATGATCTTGCAACATATATTTTTAATATAGGGCAGCAAGAGTATTCATCTCGAAAAGCTGGAATCACGGCTGGAATAGTGTTGGCAGTCATGATCCCATTAGTTCTTGGACTTGTGTATATCGCTTATAAGTTGGTTCAGAGCAGAAAACGAAGACTTGAGGATGATGACAGAGATGATCTAGCCTATGAAGATCAAAAAAGGTTTGTTATAATTATAAGCTACTTATACTTTTTATCGATGCTGATAAAAAGATAAGGGGTCCATAAGTTATTGCTTGTACCATAAAAACAAACGGCTAGGTAAAACAAAGCAATATTATTTTTTCAAATAATCGCCTATAAATTCTACACACTTGGTGTAAGTCCATACTTTTGCCTTTATATTTCAGTTTAAATCTACAGCTACAAATCGTGTCATGAAGTCATTAAACTGTTAAAATAATTTAAATTGCCGTAGAATTAGATAAGCTTCTAAGTTGACATTAATATTCTTGAAACCTATCTTACAGATACCTTTTTCAAACCCAAACCATTTTGAAAATTGCACAATGTTTCGCACTTATTGAAGATCTCACATTTAGTACTTGTACCTTTAAAATTCTCTAAACTAATTTTTATCCATCCAGTAATATGGCGCATCTTCGTTTTAAGATTTGCATATAAAGTACGTTTTTTTTTCTATAATAACTGTCAAAGTGTTACAATGTTGCTAGACATGTGTTTAAAACGCTAGGAAATGATTATACCTCGTGTCGGTAGATCTTTTTCAAAATTATGGTTATGTGTCAATTTTGAATGTCAAAGTTTCTTAATTTGAACTCTTGACAAATTTCTTTTTTAACATGGAATCATCATCATCATCAATAAAATCGGATAAAAAAAGAAAACCAAGAAATACTTTAAATGAAAAAATGAAGCAAGCGATATTAAATTATGACATATCTGTCAAAATGACAATAATTTTTTTAGTGAAAGAAAAGAACTAAAAATCTATGTACCAACATTATTAAAACTAGGGACCCTGCAGGAATGCAACTTATCCCCTAGAAAGTTGACCTTGAAAATTATTATAGAAAAAAAATGTACTATACCTTACGTATGGATCATTCAACACTATGTCAGAATCATTGAATCATTACAACTGCTCCCACCGTATTTTTTTCTATTAAAAACACACTCAATATTTATATTGATATTTACTGAACGAAGGAAAAATTCGCACTTCAAACTCGACAATTACTGAGACTGAGAATATATATTTGTCGTCAAGGCATACTATGTTAAAAACAATAATTAGAAACCACCCTAATAAGTGATATCTGCAATTTCTTTATTTTACTGTTGTACCAACCTATTATGGTAAATACATTTTATTCGTTCCTCACTAAACATCAATTTATCAAGTCACTGTATTAATCAAAAAAGTTTATTTTAACAAGTTACTAACTCTGACAGAAGATCAGTTCGGTTTTAGAAGAAACACTGGTACAAAGGGTCAATTTTAGCTTTAAGAATAATAATAGAAAAAATAATAAACGGGAAAGATCTAGAAATAACATTTATTGATGCGCAAAAGGCTTTTGATAGAGTACGCTGGAAGAATATGTTTATTTGTTCCTCACTTGTAAACATCAATTTATCAAGTCACTGTATTAATCAAGAAAGTGTATTTTAACGAGTTACTAACTTGTAAAATCTTTACAAGTTAACTGTCAGTTTTACAAGCATGCTCATAGATAAATGATAGCGTGCAAAGCCGGAGTTGTCTTCCTTAGTATGTATCATATTGATGAATTTAGTTGCTTGTCAGTTTGACATTTCGAATAAATGGTAAATTTCTAGTTATTTACAAGTGAGGAACAAATAAAATATTCAACAATACACGCAAGGTAACATTTTACTGGCTCAAGAAGGTGACTGGCTCGCCAGTCATATCCTTCTATTCGCCAGTAAAACCCTCTTACCAAGCTAGTAATGTTAAATACTATTAATAAAAATTAACAGTCGCGATTAAAAATGTATCATAAAACTGTATTTTCTTTGACGTTAATGTTTGATACTAAAGAGCACTTGCAAAGTTTTTTTACAGAGCGATCATGAAAGGCGTCTTTTTTAACGAACTATCGTAAAAAAAGTACTTTTTAAACTATTTTTATTGAAATTATGAATTGTCAATTTGACAGCTGTAAATTTTTCGACTAAATTTCGAGTTACAAGGGATTAATATGCAAAAAAATAACATGTGTAACACGTATGGAAGCAACTTTTTTTAATCATTTGCTTGATAAACTCGGACTTGGTCCTCGTTAATCGAACTGCAAATTCGTGAAAAAATATGACTTTCATAACTAGTTGTATAATATACTATTATCGTACATTGATTCAGTTCAAGCACTTATTGTTTGGTGTTTCTAGACGAGCACAGGAAGCTGCTGCAGCGAAATTAAGAGCCTCCGAGCCAGAAGATGACGATGAATCCAGCAGTTTGACACTAAGGAAAGACACCATAAGCAGTTTTAATACCCAAGGAAAGGATAGCAATAGCATAAACTTCAATCAACCAAGAGAAACAACAGTATATTAAAAACTGCCTTCAAAATATCTCGTTTAGTGATTGTTTTAATATTAAATATTTTAATTTAATAAGCATAATATAATTTTTGTTGTAATTCGTAACAGATGGTAAGTAGTTCTTATTTTCCATATCACCAAGTAGTAAGTAGGTATTATTGTGGTATAGAATATAAATTATAAAAATATAAGTGCAGTACAAATTTTAAGTTTTGTTTTTTATGATTTTTGATAATATGTAATAAAACTGTAAAAATTACCTTTATTTCTATGATTTTAAGTTGAAATTAACACGTAATAAATAGTTTTAAATATTGAAAAAATTGCTCTTTAAATTTATATACAGCAATATGCCAATAAAGTCCGACAGCCGACATACGAACTACAACAAGGAAGAAAGGTTAATGATGACCTAAAAGCTAGAACAATATATACGCGAATCGATAGCCTGGGAATCTTTGCAATCCCAGAAGCTATAGCTATATATTTTCGTGTATTCGAGCACTATTTTGGTAATAAATTAATTCTTATCGGTACAACTGCTTGCTGAACCATCAGAAGTGAAGCCGGGCCTCCACAGATGTGATACTTTTCAAGGGTTAAGTACTCGTATAGCTCGCATAACTACATATTCTCAATTAATTTTAAACGCCTATAATGTTAGCTGAAAAGTTTAAAATAAAAAACTTGGATTAAATTTCAACCTGCAAAATAAAATTGAAACTCGCAATTATACAAGACATTTTTCTGTGGACATTTACAACAAAAACATGGATTTGTGGATGTGACGCATGCTCTGTTTTTCCCATTATTAAATGAATTCGTGTTTCACTTGTTAACACTTATGTACAGTCGTGTGCAAATAAATCTGGGACAATGGTTTTTTCATATGTAGGTTGAGTTGAGAATTGAAGAATATCTCCATGGATTTTCTGCTACCAGAAAGAGCTACATATTCATTTACTTGTCAAAGTTTAATGTAACTCTTTCTGGTAGCAGGAAATCCATGGAGATATGCTTCAAATCTTGACTCAATTTACATATGAAAAAACGATTGTCCCAGATTTATTTGCACACGACTGTACATTATATATTTGGATTAAAACTTCGCCAGAATATAGGTGAGTTATTAATTATTATAGTTTGCTTAGTAATTGTTAAAAATGTAGACTCCCCCCCCCCCCCCCGCCATATGCAATTATCACGAACCGCCACTGAATTTTTCCGAGACCAATCAAATTAGATAAACAAACATCTCAAAGACACAACCAATTTGTTAAACAACGACGCAATTGTTATATGCGACAATGTATACAACATTTGCTCAGACAGATTAAGAGCTAGAAGTATTGTTATTTTGCGTTTTGCCTTTATTGCCAGTCCTCGAAATGTTACAAAATTACCAGAATGCAGAGACAATTGTTATAAAATTTGATAGCCCAGCATCACTTTTACTTGCAACGAATCATGGTCAGAAATTGTTAATAGTATTCGCCCCCGCTCTTATAAAACTCCAAATATTAAACCTGATGCAGTCGTCTGTGTTTTCAAGCAAAAGTGAAGAAACTATTGTATTTAATTAATAAAAAGCAAATTTTGGTGAGGTACAAACTTTTCTGTACATACTTAGTAGAATTTCAAAAACGAGGTTTACCTTAGATTATTGTCTTCGAGACAAATTTCGTGAAATTTTAGATATTGATAAGGCTTTGTGAAACAATGCCAACCCCTTAAAATACAATATTATATCTGCGACAATCTCAAATCTTCAATCGATCTGCATTGAAAACGTAACTGAAAAAAATGATTTCCAAAAAATTTTATTTCAGAGACAAAGAAGAATACGTATGGATATAGGTGGCATCATAGAAGAACTGTGAAGAAGTGTGTACAAGTAACACTTGTGGAAATTGACAATCGTTTTATTGTTCCATATAATGAATTTTGTTAACTTCCCTTCAGGCCCATATCAACACTGAAATTTGGGCAAGTGTACACAATATTAAATATATCCATAAACATGTTTATAAAGGGCACAATTGCACTAATTTGCAAATTACAACAAACGGTGGTTTGATTCATCATCATGATGAACTATTTAGGTATTTTAGTACAAAATATATCAGTCCATCTGTAACAATTACGACAACGCGCCAGTTTGTACAGATACGACACGGTATTTACTAAAATCCAAAATAAAGCTAGACGAGTAGCGCGTACAATAACTCACAAAATCGGGAATGTAACTCACATAGGACCGCTGCCCAGCCCATTACAAGAGAATTGCCGGCTAAACTTCAGTGAAGCGAGGGGTGGTCCAACACGGTATACAGGTCTAAGATGATAAGGCTCCACCACAATTCCTACACGAGAAAAATATGCACAGGTGAACCCACTGGCGAAAAGTGGAAGCATATGAATTTACCTTTCAACTTTAAGCTTGTCAGTAATCTGGTCAGCGAGCTGATTCAGCACCATCGGACCTACCTTTCGAAAATCCACTTGATCGGCCGACCAAATTTTTCTTACACTGTAAAATATAATACGCAAATCGCATGCACAATAACACAGACAACCACAGTTAAATTAACATGAAATGTATTGTCAAAATATTGGAGTATATATAAAAATGCACATTACAAATATGAAATTAGTTAGTATACGGCAGTTAGATAAGCTGCGTAACGTCTAAAACTATTAAAAATATTCGGTAAACTGACATCAACTGTAACACTTACTGAAAAACGATATGAACATCAAACTATGTATAATCAAATAACCGTAATAAGGGGCGAAATTAATAGTAGATTATGTTATTAGGAGTCAAAGTGATACTTTATGTGGCGAAGCTGAAGTTGATTTAGCCGAACGTTAGTGAGGCAAATAATTCAGCTAAGCCACATAAAGTCACTTTTACTCCGAATAACATATACTATTTTATCCGCAAACGTATTCAGATAAATTAAAAATTGATAAAGAGTAACACTAATTATTAGCAAGTAAATGAATAATAGTAATTAACGTATTTAGAGGGGTAACCCAGTCTTAACATTCGAGCATATTTTTACCACTCGAGCGAGCGTAGCGAAGCAAGAGTGGTAATTTATGTAAGAAATGTTAAGACGGTTACCCCTCGAAATGGGTTCATTAGTTTATTGTTCATTGAGGCAATAATTTTGGATCAATAATAATTACTAAAAACTGCTAAATCGAAATAGGACTATCATGAATATGTGTGATGTTGCTATAGTGCCTGTCGTACACAAAATAAAAATCTTAAAATGGAAACGCAAAACGAGTTCCTTATTATCCCGGATCAAATTAAAAAGATTGCCGCTTCCGCCACGGAGGAAATTGTCCCTTCGAGTGGATGCATGTTAAATGTATCTTAACATTCGAGGACGCGATCATGTTAAACACGGTTTAACATTTCAATGAACAATAATAGTAATTAACGTATTTAAAGGGGTAACCCAGTCTTAACATTCGAACATAATTTATGTGAGAAATGTTAAGACAGTTACCCCTTGAAATGCTTTCATTAGTTTATTGTTCATTGAGGCAATACATTTGAATCAATAATAATTTTTTAGAACTATTTGTCAAGCTTAGCTATTTCCTCAGATTCTAAATTCGCAATTTAGTAATGTATTCAATAACTATTTCCCATACGAAAGTAGTTTCCGATTCATTTAAGCCCAAATCTTTAGCTTGGCAATGATATTAAAACCTCACCTGCTGCAAGCAGTACAGTTTCTTTGTTCGCAAATTAGCAGTAAGCCGCTTGACAAAGGACCTTTGTTCGGCCGTTGAATTCTGCATGAATGATGTCATCTTGCCATTATCACGTATTAAGTGGTTTTTGACGCCGAACAAGCGGTTGTAATTTTACGTGTGAACCCCCTGGTTAAGTAAGTTGTTTCATCATTTCGATCCGTCATATTCTTAAACCTAACGAGTGAAACAAGGACGGAGCGTAGTTACGCGCTTGCGTCAACGGAATTGCATTTCGAATCTGTGACGGCGTCACTTCCTACCGGTCCTTGAACTAGAACAAACGTATTTGATTTTTAGCCCCCGGTTCGCATCGCTTTGCGGCCGGGGGGACACTTGTAATGAGCCTTGTAATTCGCTTTGAATAATTCTGTGGGTCCCGTGAACCATTAGTGCCCGTTTGAAGAAATAGAACTGTCTCGTTACGTGAGCAATCCTAGGCGCTCTTCGTGCTGTAAATATTAACCGTTTGCCGTGCAGTTGAAGCAAGTTAAGTTAGTGTGGTCGAAAGTTCTTTTCCTGGAGTTGCGAGACTCCAAAATTATCGCTTTCGCGGATTTTAACGAGCTCTTCATAGAACCAACGCTAATTTAAGTATGACGTCGTGTTGTTTAAATCTCGCACGTTGCCCTGTGGGTCCTGTGTTGGAAGTGTCGTTACGTTGTCTATTCACCCTTCGGGGGATTCTAATTCATCTGGTCAACCCCTTGTCGCGTACACCATCGAGGTTGTGTTCTGCACCACGTCCACCCTTGTGATTTCGCCGTCGTTCCATTTCTTCAGGCACCTTGAGGCAGTCGTTTGGAAAGGTGATTACGTACAGTGCCGCACGTAATTATGCAGCCAGCTGATTTTCTTCAGGTAACAAGTTATTGTAAATTAGCTTTTATAGTGTAATATGTACAGTGAGCGCCCCCGTCGAGTGTTGGAACAGTTCAACGTCTTTGTTGTTAACGATGTTATTTGCTATTTGCTAAATTTGATAAATTGTCGTATTTTTTTGTTTGTGTAACGTAACTTGTGGCAGTTTCGTTTGCCTTGAGCCACATTAGTGTATTTGCAGTCAAGTTTAATGTCTGTAATTAAGCTAACGTGTTGCGCAATCTAACCCAACT